>OX401415.1:34735658-34752669 GCA_947846245.1 Cerastoderma edule
TGCGAAGACTTTGTTCAACTTGCGCTTTCGATTTGAACCTTATTAAAATTCCATCTTAGTAAATGAGCCAAAAACGCTTTTTTTATTGATAGATACGATGACTCTTTCCTGTTGCAGACCAAATAAGATATTCCTATTGTATCTCTCAGTGTCATTTTGGTGATTTTATGGCTGCAATGTCATATCAATATCAAACAGCGGGTGCTTGGAGCATAACGTTTAGATAGATATGCAGAGCGCCAAATGTGGCACACGTAACTTCTAGGGTATTTACGTGAGCTGACAAATACACCTTGTTCATACTTGTTGGGGGTTTCAATATTTCGGTTGAATCGTCCCCGAACATCACCTTGAATAATTATTTTTGATCGGTAAATCATACATAAAAGCGAAATTTTAAGTTGTTATATATAGCTGTACCCTTTATCAAATTTAAAGACTTTCCATATTTTACATTTAAGATCTTATTTGAAAACAAAATGACAATGATGGAAGTTTCGCGACAAACAGTATGGTGGCTTCCATATTACTTCAAAGGCGTTTCCATTGTACTAAGCCCGATGAATTCAGATTGCAAATGTGTTAGACTAATGCAAGTGGATAACAGATAAAAGACAAAATTTAATTTATTCCATTTACTCCAGGTCCACTAGGTTCCATATTGGTTGACAAGGGCAGCTGCCGATTCGCTATAATGGCGGGTAGTTTAGTGATGACCGTCGGATTTTTGGTCGCAGCGTTTTCAAACACCCTTGAACTTTGTATCATGTTTTGTGGATTTTTGGCAGGTAAGTATCTTGTTGATTTACTTTTCCATAACGTATGACTGGCCTGCAAAAAAGGGGGAAAATAGAGATACTTCATTTACAATGATAACATTATATTTATACTGGTTTTCATCTAGAGACCATGGGTATGTAAAAAAAATCACATTGTGATTCAGCTGAGAGGAAATGTTAAAAACGTCTAATCAATATGTTCTGGTGTTTTAAATCGAAATAATACTATAGTGACAACTTAGTGCAATTGACGATAATCATTGAGAAGAAGATACGTTTAAGATCAAACTTTAATTCGAAGTTATACATCGCTCCAACATTTCTAGTACACGATTTCTTAACCACGAGTGATAGAAAAACGCAAGTTAATTGAATACCCAGCAGGCTTCTGTCCAGCATACCCTTAGAACCATGGACCTTTCAAAAGCTTCCTTGATATATTTCCTCATGAGAATTCTGGAACAATTCAGTCGTGGCTCCGTCAATCGGACAGAACATATTTACTTATTGTAAGTTTCGTACTCGAACCATTCGGACACAAAGGTCAATCGTAACAACGTGGGTATTTTTTGAGCTGAGAAATACCAACTCATAATTGTAGGGTTACAATCAATATAAACACATCGGGTTTATCCAATGAAAACACCTCTGGAATAATAGGGATGACGCCATATTGTTTCCCGCGAGAATGACGTCATTTTACTTTCGTTTTTGAAAATAGATCTTAAATTTGAAATCTCAAAAGGCGTTCAATTTGATTGAGAAAACAACTATACATGTCAAAACAACAATTTTGCCATTTGTTATGAGTTACTGATAAAAATTGATTAAAAAGGATGTCCAACACTTCCATACACATTGAACTACTTAACGTGCACGCTTCGAAAATGTGTTAATTGCCGGATGTCGATTTACCCGAAAAATTGTAACCCTACACTTATATGTCGGCTTCCATATTATTTCTGCGTTTTCATTGAATAAACCAAACTAGTTCAAGTTGTAAATGGTGCTTAGGGTGCGTCACTTTCTTCCTACATACAACTGCTACAAGTGTGTTCGAATGTTGTTATGGTAGAGAGTGAACGGGTCAATACCATAATTTCCCTCTCGTTACAGGTATTGGCGGAGGCATTTTACACCCAGCCCTATTTCTAGTGATTGGATTCAATTTCAAAAGGAAGTACAGCATTGCCCAGGGGATTGCAGTAGCCAGTGGCGGGCTAGGGCTTTTCATCATGGCGCCATTGTTAGAAATATCGCAACAGTTTTACGGGTTTTCCGGATTTTTCCTTGTCATGGCGTCTATCAGTTTACAAATGACGGCTTGTGGAATATTTCTACGACCCTCGGAACTCGAGAGGAACGCACAGAGGAACAGGGATAACGTGTTGCAAAATAATTCGAACACATTTCAAAATTTTCGACAAAGTGTTAGCGATTATATCAAACTTGTGCTCAACCGCACGGTACTTTGTCTGTCGATGTGTGTTCTAACAATGAACGGTGCGATGTATACTATTTATATATTGTGGCCGACATTCCTACAAGACAAGGGGTTTACGCCAATACAGGCCTCGTATGTGTTGTCGGTAGCGGGAATCGCTTCCATTATAGGTAGATTCGCTGCCGGCGTCATTGCTTCGTTTAACAGATTTCACGAAGTGACAATATACAGCAGTGCATACGCCATCCTTGCGGTGCCTTTCTTATTATTTCGGTTTTTCTCGTTTTCCTACGTTGGTCACATTATATCTGCCGTGCTCGTCGGTTTGTTGAGTGGCACGTCGTTCGTGTTGATCAGTTCAATCAATGTTCGTTATGTTGGAATGGAGAAGGCGTCTGCAGCAGTCGGAATTGAGTTCTTCTTTGGAGGTCTTGGTGCGATGTCAGTCCCTACTTTGGCAGGTAAATATTGCTGCCCAGTTTTAACACATAACATTTAACAATGGTCTTGGTGCGGTGTCAGTCCCCACTTTGGCAGGTAAATACTGCTTCCCAGTTTTAACACATAACATTAAACAATGGTCCTGGTGCGGTATCAGTCCCCACTTTAGCAGGTAAATATTGCTTCCCATTTTTAACACATAACATTTAACAATGGTCCTGTTGCGGTATCAGTCCCCACTTTAGCAGGTAAATATTGCTGCCCAGTTTTAACACATAACATTAAACAATGGTCCTGGTGCAGTGTCTGTCCTTAATTTAACAAGTTCACATTGCTTCTAAGTGATAACACATAAGATTAAACATTGGTCTTGGTGCGGTGTCTGTCCTTGATTTAACAAGTTCACATTGCTTCTAAGTGATAACACATAAGATTAAACAATGGTCCCGGTGCGGTATCTGTCCTTGATTTAACAAGTTCACATTGCTTCTAAGTGATAACACATAACATTAAACAATGGTCCTGGTGCGGTGTCTGTCCTTGATTTAACAAGTTCACATTGCTTCCAAGTGATAATACATAACATTAAACATTGGTCTTGGTGCGGTGTCTGTCCTTGATTTAACAATTTCACATTGCTTTCAAGTGATAACACATAACATTAAACAATGGTCTTGGTGCGGTGTTTGTCCTTGATTTAACAAGTTCACATTGCTTAAGTGATAACACATAACATTAAACAATGGTCTTGGTGCGGTGTCAGTCCCTACTATGGCAGGTAAATATTGCTGCCCAGTTTTAACACATAACATTAAACAATGGTCCTGGTGCGGTGTCTGTCCTTAATTTAACAAGTTCACATTGCTTTTCAGTTTAACGCACAGCATTAAACATTGGTCTTTGTGCAATGCCAGTCCCCTTTTTTAAAACAAATTTACATTGTTTTCCAGTGTTTAAACACATGCCATTTAACATTGGTTTAGGTGTAATGCCAGTCCCTTTTTTAACAAGTTAACACAACTTCTCAGTATTAACACATGACATTGAACATTGGTTTTGATGCGAAGTCAGTTCTTACATTAGCAGGTAAACATTGCTTCCGTGTTTTAAGACTTGAAATTGAACATTGGTCCTGTTGCGATGCCAGTCCCTTTTATAAACAAGTTAACATTACTTCTCAGTGTTAACACAAAAACAATACACATTGATCCTGGTGCGCTGTCAGTTCTTACTTTGGCAGGAAAACAAAGCTTCCAAGTTTTGACACTTGAAATTGAACATTGGTCTTGGTGCAATATCAGTCCCTACTTTAACAAGTTAACATTTGTTCCAAGTTTGAACACATAACATTTAACATTGGTTTTGGGCAATGTCAGTCCATTTTTTTTAACAAGTTGACATTGTTTTCTAGTGTTAACACATAACATTAAACATTTGTATTCTTTCGATGTCATTCCCTACTTAACATGGTTAGCATGGTTTTCTGGTGTAAACACATAACATTAAGCTGCAGTAGACATGTTCATGCAACATGTAAGGTCTGGTGGTTGTTTGGAAAAGAGGTGATCAAAATTTGCCTAAATCATCGGTAGTGCCCTTAACGGTACATGGCGGCCATATGGTCTTATTTATGTGACTTGCGTTTATTTTTTTATCGACCAGATTTAACCCATTATCAAACAATAACGACATTTGACCACTTTGTTGCAGACAGCTTTGGGAAACATTGTGGAAAAAATGAGAAATTGCTCGGTACGAGCAATTTCTCCTTTTCCCACAATGTTTTCTGCCCTATCAGAGGATTGTTCTTCAATTCCATCACATTTTGAAATGTCGTCTGCAAACTCTTTCAATTTGCGACCGTCGAAAATTTGGCGTTTGGTAAAGGGTTACGCGATCTAACCAATTACGGCTTTGTGAACAGAACCTTAAAGAACAGAAGTTCATTCAATACCTTAATTATGTATTGCGCGATCTGTACAATATACACTATAGTCTACTACAAATGTGTACCTTTTGATAAAAAGTATGCAAGCACATGCTACAACTAAATCAGTAATGTAGAGTGTTCTATACATGTAGAAAGTACAATGTTTGTCTTTAATTGCAGGCTTCTTAGTTTCAATTGGCTGGAGTGCAGAAAACGTGTTTCTTATAGCGGGTAAGTGTTTCCTCCTAATCATCTTTCAAATTTTTTTAAAATCCTTCAAAAACAACCATTCAAATGTAAAAGATTGTTTCACGACATTTTCAAGGACAAGTATTCAATATTTACAACATATTGTGCGTTGAAACGTTGTTAGTCACTGACATTATATTCAACACTAATAGTGCTGGAACCGAGTAAATCGGCGGCTGGCATGTGATGTAACCTGTTTGCTACTCAGAGTATCTTTCCTACTCAAAATTAAGCAGATATCTAAGGTATGGGAAAGCAGACGGCAAAAAACCTACTTTCTAGAAAATTATCCAGCATTCTAAGGGTTATAGGTGTATGTTGGTCTGTTTTCCGTATAGTCTGATACATTAATTGTTGCCCGTTTACACAATGATGATGTGGTGATTTTTCTCCAGCAGCCTACATTACCCATGTATTAATATGAATAACAGGGTCGTATAAAACCGTTTTTTAATGCTTTCAGCTGTGTTTCTGATCCTGACGGCAGTTTTCTGTGTGATGATTCGATGTGGCCATGAACAACATCACGTACTTGAACTGGACGTTCCGACAGTGGTGCTAAATGAGCAAAAGGACAGCCTTATCCTACATAAAGAGACTTCGGCCGTTAGTTGATGTTGCTTTGAATATTTTCCCCACTGCACAGTTGTAATAAACAGATTTTCTTCCGACATGAAATGACGATTTACACGGGTAACTAGAGCTAAAGGAAATATCGCCCACAAAGACAATTAGCTCCCTTGAAATCCTTGTTACGTTGGAGATAATATTACTTGTTGGTATTTTTTCCCTTTTTTCCAGCAAATCTAATAATTTCAACAAAGGAAAATATTTTGATTCTAGTATGATTTGATTTATGCGTTTAAAGGCTATCTCATAGATTGTGATCTTTGAGTAATAAACCTAATGTCAAACTAAACAATAAATTACTTCTATAAATACAATGACATCTCACATCCATATAGTTACATTTAACTAAAACATTTACCCATTTCGACCAGTTTGTATCCATGACGGAAAGGAGGTACGCACATCCACAGTCTAATGCTTGTGAGACCCAGATGATAGTGATATCTATCTAAAAATACAACAGATTACATCTATGGGTAATTCATCATTATCTGCATGTGTAATATCGCAAAACACTACCACGAGTTACATCCCTTGCACGATTGGAACTTGTCAGGACTGTATCCTTTCTCCTCTGCTATTTTCGTTGTTTATCAATGACTTAACATCACTTTTACAAAACAAGTGTAAGACAGGAATTAGTGTCTCTAGTCAAATTCCAAATAGTTTTAGTTTAATGTTTGCGGACGACATTGCAAATTGTGCTGAATCTGCCATTAAGCTTAAAGTCCAGATCCAGGTTGTTGAGGATTTGTGTAATAGAACCGGAATGCAGGTTAACATAGAAAAAACAAAGATTATTGTTTTCAGAAATGGCGGTCCGCTCCGCATGGACACGCGCTAAGGAAACACTTGCAGCTCAATCACGAAAAGCAATCATATCAAAAAACCATTATCAGCGTGAATTCGGCTATTTTGATCATGGAGATACATTCAATCTTTTCGACTCCATGGTGAAACCTATTCTTTGCTATGGTGGAGAACTGTGGGGAACTGAATACTGCGAGCAAGTAGAATCTATCCATGCTAACTTTTGTAAAAGATTTCTGGGATTTTCAAGACATATCAACAACAGTATGGCTTTGGGAAAATGCGGGAGGCTACCTTAATGTTCCACATACTATGTTGAATGTATTAAATATTGGTGTCATATTTTACAACTGTACCCACACAGATACCCTAAGAATGTTTATTCAATGCTTAAACGACATGATGATTTAGGCAGAAAAAACTGGGCCAGTCATATCAAACAACTTTTATATCGTTTTGGCTTTGGCTTCATATGGATCTCTCAGGAAGTAGGAAATACAAACATTTTTATATCTAAATTGAAAGAACGCGTTTCAGACTGCCTCAAGCAAAACTGACATAAAGAAATTGAATCATTCGGTCGATGCTACTTATACAAAAATGTTAAAACCCTGCTAAATGTAGAACACTACCTTTATATTGATCTGCCATTTTCGTTAAGAATGGCACTTTCGAATTTTAGATGCTCCGACCATGATTTGGCAATTAAAATTGGTAGACACCTTCGACTTGAGAGAAATATGCGCCACTACCCATATTGCTTATCAACCTTGGGTATAGAGGTAATAGAGGATATATAGGTAATACATGCATTTTATGACTTTGAACTATACAGTCAGATACGAACAGAATAGTTTTATCCTTTACTATTTTTATACAATTCTGAATATTCCTACTTTAGACTTATATCATCTGACAACTCTAAACTTATCAGGAAATTAGCTATATATGTTTATAATATTCTGAAAAAGAGAAGAACTTATGTTTGACCCTTTGACTTTATACGAATATACTTAATTATAACTTTAACCCAGTTGATATTTAATATTTTACGCACAAAGCTTTTTGTGCCTATATGGTTTATAGATGCTATACGTGCCGACTATGCGCAAATTATGTTGATTAATTTGGAATATTGAAAATAATGACTGAGTGTGAGGGCGTTATATTGATAGTTTTTGTTTTGTGTTTTATTATTGTTTAACTCTATGGCATCATATTGATATATATTTACGGCGATCTATTTGTATATCTTTCTTGAATACCAGATACAATGAAATCGACAAAGGAGAACTTGCTCGTGACGAGCAATTTCTCCTTTTTCCACAATGCTTTCTGCCCGATGAGAAGATTACTTTCCAATTTCTTTACATTTTGAAATGTCGTCTGCAAACTCTTTCAATTTGGGAGAGTCGAAAATCTTGTGTTTGGGAAAGGGTTAAACGGCTTGCTACATCAACAAAATATCGGTGCTATATCTCCAACTGCCGGTAGCGATAGAAGATAACGAAGTGCATCAATAGTTTAGTTTAATGTAACTTTATGGGTGTATAATGTTATTCTATTGATAGAAGATGTATTACTTTAAGGACTTAAATCTCAATCTGTAAGAAAAACGATCTAACGCCTTTAAAAGGTAGCGACCATACTTTGAAATCGGTTAATTATCGGCGCAATCTGAGCACATCGGGTTTATCCAATAGAAAAACACCTCGAGGTGTATTTCACAGCTCACGGAAATACCCGAAGAGTTCCGATTGTTATCGGCGTTATCGTAAATTTGTCACAATGTGACGTCATACTGTGAAATGATGGCGTTGGTATGGATTATTAACATAAGATTGTTATATGTTTGTAGGTAAGTGCCGAATAAAGCTTAGTCAATTATGTCGAAGCTAATCATGTAAGGTATAAGTGGTTAACCCTGGGATAAAAAAAGCTAACATATGTTAGCACTCACTACTCGTTGGATAAGTCATAAAACAAATACAACAGCAGTTATAGAATCAGTTTACGAGCCGTAATGCTCGAAATGTCGTAACACAAACAGTGGACGGATCACACACATGCTGTTAAATTCATAGGCGCGTAGGAGCTGGGGGGGGCCGGGGGGCAGGCCCCCCAGTATCCAGACTGGGGGGCAGAGTATACTTTGCCCCCCCCCCCCCCCCAATATTCACAATGGCAAATGAAGATATTTGAAAAGAAAAATCCCCGAAAGTTTTGATTGCCGAAGACGGTGGTGTAAAACGTGTTCTAAGGAGTCGAACTCAATTTTGTCTTCAATTGTTAGCTAAAGCTTGAAAACTTATTTAATTCTTTATCTTAACAATCGTATCAATCCGTGGCTGTGACAGTCTGGTCGCTGCCACTTTTTGTTCTAGATCAATACATTTGATAACCGCTAGAGCTCGAGCCCTGGCATATCCTTTTTTCTTTTTCTTTTTTTCTTTTTTTTTTATTAAAGATACACATTTTCATACGCTTTCTTTTAATTCTTATTATATTATTGAATTTGTAAATGCATGAATAGTCATGAAAAAGTTTAGGAACATCTATTCTTAGACCGTTCCTGATCTGAAGTTGGCCCCCCAATGTTGAAAACGCTCCTACGCCTATGACATTGACTCGACAACAATTGAATTGCCCTCTTTACAGATATATATACATGTTCTTGTTTATGGACGAATGAGTCACTACAAAGACAGAGCCGGGTCGGTAAGCTCTAGATACAATTACGCAAGCAACAAGTTTGAAATGTAAAGGATGTTTTACGGCAAAGGGGACTTGTTGTCGTAAATGTTAGTTTTTCAATTAGTTTGAATAAATATTAAACTACAGAAGTCGAACCTTTGTTTTCACACATTACGGTCGGAATTTAAAGCTATTTGTGAAGATTAACATTAACATGTTAACACAGCAGTTTTGACGTTTTTTCGATTTGCTGGATCGGTTTTCGGCAAATGCTTTATTCGAAGTCTTTCGGAACCATTCGGAACACATCGGCCATTTCTTAAAGTATATCTACCGACTTGTTACGGGGATTGCCGAGTAGATACGATTGTTTCGGAACCTCTACCGACAATCGCGTTTACAGAAACTGGTTCTCGTTAAGAGCAATTTCTTCTTTGCCCACAATGTTTTCCAGATTCGTGTGCAACAAACCGGTCAATTGTCACTTTTGTTTGGTAATGGATTATAGAGAGTTGAATCGCCATAGAACACGACTCATTTCGTCCCTACACAGATATTTACCGTGTCATCACGCTTGTCCTATATCTCCAATATCATATACCCCTTACGTGGCTCCGAAAGCAGGTCAAAGTGAACTGTTTGATTATAGTAAGGTTCAAGGTCGTTCAAAGGTAAGAGCAGACGACCAGAAATGTATGAACAAAATGCATGCTTGAAATTTTACATAATTGTAAAACATTGCGGTATACGGGGAAATGCTTGTGACGAGCACGTTCTCACGTGTTTACGATGGTTTCTTGGCTGTTTCGCTGCATGTAGGTCAAAGCGTGGTATTGAATAGTACATGCAAAGTACATGTAAAGGGTAGGAGGAATTATGAACAAATCTCGCACTCGGAGCACTACATAGGCACCCAACCAGGCTTCAACGTTTCAATGCGTTTATTGGATCATAACGAGTAATTCGGAATACGCTCACAGAGATAGTAGTACGTGGTGAAGTTTGGATGTTATAAATAGCGGGTATTTGGACAAACAGGTGTAAACCAGCTTAGATTACGATCGTTTTAACCTTATAGTGCTGGATCCGACTTCATGCTTATGCAAACAGTTTCGATCCAGGCCAGCCGCCAATTTAATTGGTAAATTGACGGCTGGCCTGTGATCTAACCTGTTTGCTACTCTGAGTATATTTCCACATCAAAATTAAGCAGATTTTTAATATTTTGGAAAGCAGACGACAAAAAACCTTGTTTTAAAAAATTACCCAGCATTCTAAGGGGTTAAACTATGTTATTGGCTATTCGGGATCCATTAAATCCTGCTGTTAATTAAACATCTTAAACATGAGACCGGGCGTCACAGATTCCATCTCGATTCGGGAAAAAAAGTATGGGATATCCATTGGTAACGTGTTGTTTTGCTATCGAAATACTGGTATAATTACCCGGGAAAATGTGTTGTTGAACTCTCGGCTTAATAATACAGCTAATAGAATAAAACGACAATGTGCTTGGGTTATTTGCTAATTACAGATTAAATAGTGTTTCAAAAATCAAATCTTGAATGTTAACCTATTTTTCTCTTTTACATTATGCAACAGTATTAGAATATTAGAAAACTTGCGTTTTAATGAACAAATTACCGAAAGTTCGGATTCGACACAGGGCGTCGGATCCTATATTTTGAATGCCAACATTTACCTTTCTGACTTTAAACTGTAACAGAAAAGGTCATACGACGAGAGTCAACGACTACTTCGGTAACATTATTCCTCATGACTGTGAATATCATTATCAAAATAGAGCATGACCCACATACAAATTCGTCCCTGTTACCAATACAAAAGTGTATTGTTCAGCAGGCGACAATTTCATGTGCAACTTCTAATATTTAGTTATCAAATGTTCGTGAAGAAGTTATGAATATTCAGCTATGGGCAAAACCTATTTTCGATTATTATCGAATTTTCCTCCGCTGCTTATGAGGTTTTGTAAGCTGTCAATCAAAACGAATAAATAAAACATCTAGCGATCTTGTCTGAATGTAAAATAGTAAAGGATTACACAATATTTTGTCAGCCGTCCAAGTTTTCCTTTCGGATAAGTATGACCTGTAATGTATCGCTTACTATGTGGTTAATCTTTTATTATGCAATACTGGCATAATGCTGCAGTAGAACAGGTTTTAGACAGTTTTACTTTATTGTTAAAAAACGTCGGGTTTTCTCATTGTTGTCGTCGTCAGTTGTCTTCACCAACTCAATACTTCAAATGGAGTATGTGCTTAAATGGTTACTCAACAAATGACTAGACTACTGCAGACGATCTTTTATATGACCATGGTAGAAGTGTGAACTTTTTTCTCATGTGGGAACCTGTAATTCGTTCCACCACCGTTGTGTATTCTATCTGTTGAATGTCTTTTAATTGATGCTACAATTCGTTTGTTGTCTTCAGACTGGATCAAGTTGAGACGATATCGTACATAAACTCATGAAGCCGACATCTCATTCACGAAGCGACAATAATAGGATCAAACAACTCAATTAAATATAAATTCTTACCCAGAGACGTGGTTGTTTGACTGGGTACCGCACTATGGAACAGGGCATCATCGTGGACCACGGAAAGCCGGGCAACAACGTCTCTAGACACCATGTGGATGGCGGATATAGTTGGGTGGTGCTGGGAGCCAATACAGCAGCATATTTCCTCGCTTCCGGTTTCTTGTTTACGACGGGAATCGTTCACATGCTTCTCGAGGAAAAGTTCCATGGAGGTGCTGCTCAAACCTCTATAGCTGGCTCGGCGTTCGATGCTATGTTTTTCTTGGCAGGTATATGGCAAAAAATAAAATAAGACTTTTAACCCTTTACCAAACAATAACGACATTTGACAAGTTTGTTGCAGCTAGGTGACTTTGGAAAACATTGTGGGAAAAGGAGAAATTGCTCGTTACGAGAAATTTCTCTTTTTCCCTCAATGTTTTCTACCCTATCAGAAGATTATTTTCCAATTTCATCATCTTCAAACTCTTTCAATTCGGGACCTCACAAATTTGGCGTTTGGTAAAGGGTTAATAAAGTTGACATAAAAATGACTTTGTTTCAGCTTTTGAGCATTGAATTACATGCTTGTTTTATATGAGGTAGACCTTATTAGTAAGGATACATATACAGTGAACCCTCGTTTATCCGAACACGTCCGTTCCCAACACAATGTCCGGTTTACCGAAAAATCCGGACTAATGAAGCAGAGCATGTTCTTATACACATTAAGACATAAACGGTCTGTATGCACATGTATACTTATAACCCTTTAGCAAACGCCAAATTGTCGACCGTCCCAAATTGAAAGAGTTTGCAGAAGACATATCAAAACGTGATGGAATTCAAAGAAAATATTCTGATATGGCAGAAAACATTGTGGTAAAAGGAGAAATTGCTCGTCACGAGCAATTTCTCCTTTACCCACAATGTTTTCAAAAGTCGTCTGCAATAAACTGGTCCAATAATTCCGTTCCCTTACAATTTTGTTCGGATTGCG
The DNA here is from genome assembly GCA_947846245.1 of Cerastoderma edule. Lineage (NCBI taxonomy): Eukaryota > Metazoa > Mollusca > Bivalvia > Cardiida > Cardiidae > Cerastoderma > Cerastoderma edule. The sequence continues at coordinate 34,748,183 of OX401415.1, forward strand.
AGACATCCGGATAATCGGTGTCCGGATAAACGAGGGTTCACTGTACTGTATAACAAAGTGTCCTTCCAATCAAAGATAATTAATTCCGATATGAATAGAGAGTGATTAATCATCTCAATTCGTCTCAGAAAAGTATCAATTCTGTAATGGCTTAGTTGTATAAACGCGTAATGTGTTCCCTTTTTTCACAATGGTCTATGTCAAATCATGGTAATCTAACAGTCGGAGAAGGTTTATGCAAATCTGAGAGCCTATGCATTATCAAAGGGAGCATGTAGGTGTACATATGAAATCACCACAGCCGTATTGCATTTTTAACTGACCGGATTTGAGAGTGCCTTTGAGAGATATATTCACGTTTCCCTTTAGTTGTGGCAATGAGTCTGACAGAGCAATAGCGACAAATGTTACAAGCAGCATGCAAGCGCGACAATCTCGGCAGATTTTATGTCATCGACACAATGTTTATACTCCAGGCCCGCTCGGATCTATTCTGATTGACAAAGGAAGCTGCCGATTGAGTCTGATCTCGGGTGGTTTAATAATGACTGTAGGGTTTGTGGCAACAGCGTTTTCAAACAGCCTTCAGTTGTGCATTGTATTCTGTGGATTTTTGGCGGGTAAGTTTACTTTTTTTGAGAAACGCTATAAAACGCATTTCTATGTAATATCTCCTTTAATTGCTAGTCCAGACCAAACATACAGGCATGTTAAAGCGTCTTTAAAAAGGAGGGTCTAACTTATCCTACGATACACTGACACGCATAAATATTCTTTCAAATTGAAGTCATGACGGTAAAGCCAAAACAGATAAAGCAATCGATAAATGTTACAAACAATATGAACCAAATACAATACAAAAGTATAAGAACGTAGACGTTTCAACAATAAACAGGCATGCCAAATAATAAGTAAGATCGTTCATTGTTGATTTTTGATAGAGAATTGTTTGATTATTACGTGATCAATCGATATAAAACAGATTGAAAATGGCGGCGCTCATGAATGAGCAGGTATTTATGCATTTTTTCAGCAGATTTCCACTATTTTGTATACGCCGTATTCCGACGATCAAGTTATTTTTTGCAACCGCCAGTGGATGTTGTTTCCATTTGGGCCGTGTGGGAATTTCGAGTCGAGGGATGCAAACGACTTGAAAACATCGCCTATCGTCTTCGATTCCTCTACCGAGTAACGTTACGCCGTTATAAAGAAAGGTTATCAAATACCACCGGAACCGTAAAGTTGATGGTCGGAACATGGGGGAATATTGAATAGTGGAAACAAAAGCAATCTGCTGAAAAAAGCAAACATACCTGTTGAAGCCATCTTGATCGGACATTTTTTGTAAACATTGATCACGTGATCACCCTGTCTGGCGGGCACCTGTCCGCCTATTACCAAAGAATACAAAACTTGCGGGATTTTAGTAATTTAACAATAACGACATTTTGAATAGACGGACGATTATCTTGTGTTCATGACGGGTATGTATTAATAATGTCCGGGTCTCAAGATATTATTTTCCCAAAGTGTAATAGCTATGCCATCGAATCGGTTATTTGCTATACTCATTATTGTTTAAACCCGGAAACACCATACTTAAACTAAATAAACAATGCAAGAATACCTAATAGATATAATTTTACAGTATTGCTCATAAAGCATTTAAAGCGTCTAAATAGGGTCTACATATCCCTTATAGTGCTGGAAACAACTTCATGCTTATGCAAACAGGATGGATCCAGGCCAGCCACTAAGTAAACTTGGCGGCTGGCCTGTGATCTAACCTGTTAGCTACTCTGATTATCTTTCCTCATCATAATTAAGCAGATAGTTCGAGTTCTGGAAAGCAGACGACACTTTTAAATGATATATAAAGGTTCCGTGTCACTAGACCATTTTCGGTCTGGCTGAGTCAAAGTGCTTTTAAGTACTGCGAATAATTAGAAGTTTTATTTCTGTTTTAAATTCCAGGTATCGGGGGAGGTATTTTACACCCAGCCCTTTTCGTTGTTATTGGGTTCAATTTCAAGGCTAAGTACAGCCTCGCCCAGGGGATTACAGTAGCAAGTGGTGGACTCGGACTGTTCATCATGGCGCCAGTGTTGGAACTGGCCAATAAGTTTTACGGGTTTACGGGATTCTTCCTCGTCATGGCCGCCTGCAGTTTACAAATGGTGGTGTGTGGAATGTTGTTACGACCATCTGTACTCGAGACACATGCCAAGAGAACTAGGGAGTCTAGGTCGCAGAAAGGCGGAAGTAACTTTCAAACCGTGCGTCAGAATGTTCGGGATTATATCAAACCGATGCTCAACCGTACTGTACTGTGTCTGTCGATGTGTGTTCTAACAATGAGTGGTGCGACGTATACTATATATATCTTGTGGCCGACATTCCTACAAGACAAGGGGTTTACGCCAATACAGGCCTCGTATGTTCTGTCGGTAACGGGGATCGCTTCCATTATAGGTAGATTCGCGGTCGGCGTCATTGCTTCGTTTAACAGATTTCACGAAGTGACGATATACAGCAGTGCATACGCCATCCTTGCGGTGCCTTTCTTATTATTTCGGTTTTACTCATTTTCCTACGTTGGTCACATTATCAATGCTGTAATGATGGGGCTCTTTAGCGGTACAGCCTTTGTTTTGATAAGTCCAATTAACGCTAGATACGTAGGCATTAATAATATTGCGGCTTCGGTTGGGATCGAGTTCTTCTTTGGAGGGGTTGGTGCGATGGCTTTACCAACATTAGCAGGTAAATACAGCATTCTTTTAAATTATGATCAAACATGTAATATGAAGCAAATTCATGCCTAGACACGGGTGGAGCAATGGTTCCCTGTAATTGGTTCGGCTCTAATAAGTGCGTAAACTTCTGATTTTCATTTCAAATATCCTTGTTCAACCATTGCAATCTGAACACATTGGGTTTATTCAATGAAAGCGCGTATTTCTCAGCCCACAGAAATACCCGAGTAGTTCCGATTGCCATAAATGACACATGTAAGAACTATAAATACCTAAGTCAAATAAGCCATACACTCTATTTAAGTTCAATCGCCTTCCATAAATCTCCCAATTAACCTCCAACTCAAGCCCTTTGGTCAAACTGTGGTCCCAGTTATTCTGTATTGGTCGGAGGTTTGGGGCTATGAATCTCAAGGACCTCTTGAAAAACTACAAATTGGTTTCTCAAGAAAGGTTTTGAGAGTCAAAGAGTCAACTCATTGATACATGATGAATTTGGACGCCATCCCTTAACAATCAATATAAAAATTTCGAATCCAGCGAGTGTAGGGATCTGACTTGCAACCTTTCATTAATCCACATTCGTCACGAGCAGTATATTACATTTGGTCTCTTGTACGACATACATTATCATTAAAGACACACCAAAGGAGAGGAATACAAATAAATTACTGAAAAAAATATATGGAGTTCTTTTATTATGTTCATAAAGGTCATGAGAATTAGTTTACGAATGCATTCATACCCTATTAATGAGACTCTTTTAAAATAAGTTATTTTGTGCTTGAATTATAGTTGTCTCCAATTCAATCATGTTTATCAACAACCTGTTTGTTTACATATTCAAAATAACGAATTTTGATTGGTCGGTTCAAAAATGTGTGTATCAACTGTCAAGGTCAGAGGTGAAGAATCAGGAAATCTGAATTATAAAACTTGCTAATCTGGGTTATTTCTGGTTTACTTTCATATTTTAGTTGTGCTGATGGTGTTATCTAGTGATAACTATTTGAATCTGTCCAAACGTTTACCAAATAATTTAGTTTGATATAGCATTTATCTCCTTTAATGGGCCTTTAACTCTTTACAGGCGACATATTTTCACTTGAAGCAGATGACCTTAGAAAAGCTTTGTAAACATGTGAAAATCCGTTCAGTTCTGCTGTTATGTGAATATATTGAAAAGGCATTTTGGCAAAATGAGAGATTGCTTGTCACAATCAATTTCTCCACTTTGTCACAATGTTTTCTTTTCAAAGTCGTCAGCTGCAAGACACTGTAACAAAAATGTGGTGTTAGGTGGTAAGGTGTTAATTAACAGCTTTCATGTGTCCGACAGAAAGTTTTAAAATTGCCTTTAAGAAAACTGTAGCCGTAAAGTAATTAAGATGTCTCCGCTTTTGTTTCAGGCGTCTTAGTATCCCAAGGCTGGGCTGCGGAGGACATTTTCCTTTTAGTCGGTGAGTATTCATCTTTAAACTGTACTATAAAAAAGTCTTGGTTGCACGTGTTGTTTTTATACGGGTATCAACAACTAACTTTGCATTCCAAATAGATAATTCATTTTCGCAATATTTGAGGCCGTCGGCCCATAATACAAGCCTAAATATGTTGATATTTCCCTAGCATACATGGTGCGTGTATTTAAAACAACTTCGAACCAATTGTCTGCTGCTTGTAGTTTAAAAACATGTTTTCAATAAAGAAGAAAAAAGGGGGCATCTTTTT
>OX401415.1:34753169-34787025 GCA_947846245.1 Cerastoderma edule
GGAGGTACTGCGCCCCTCTATCCTGCCCCACATGAATCACATCATTCTCTACCAGAGTAAATTGGTTCCCGCTACGCTCCCACATTTATCTCTGTGACGGGCTCAGAAAATAGTCCCACTTTTCCGGCATGGTCACGTGGCCGAGACTGACGTGTAGTAGTATATTGCATCTAGCGGCTTGCAAAAAGCGAGCTCCAAACTAACACTCAGATCAATTAAGAAGTTAGACAAAAGTCTCTTTAGTCGTATCACAATATAAAGATAGATAAGAAAGGACAGTTAGAATAGAATAAAGACACAAAGCAGCTTACATTTGAAGCGTAACAGCTTATTCTGTCATTGAGTAGAATTGAGGCGACGCTCCATACGACTCGAAACCCGCCCCCTCGATCAAAACAAAGTGAATGACAGCTAGAATATACATTCTCCAAGACAAATCAAACCCCTCGTAGTTTAACAAATAAGTCGTCAGTCAGAATGAAACGTTCTCAAGAAAATCCAATGAATCAAGATTATTGGCGACCTTCTCAACAACAAATTGCAACATTCCTCTTCATTTCGAGTTTAAATCTTCCTTCAGTCAGTTCAGACCTTGACAAAACTATTTAGTGGACATAGATCATACTGCCTCAATAGACTTGTTTGAAAGGACTATCTCACATGTTGTGATTTAAACAATTTAAAATAAGAAGTTTTCTTTCAATAAAATGAAAATATAAATTTCTAAAGTAGTCTAACCAGAGACTAGATTATTGACAGCTTTCCAATACCTTCTTAACTGTTTAAAAAAGTTTATAAAGAAAATTTACAGTGTAAATTGTTGATAATGCAAACCTTTTACCCCTTTCCCAAACAACACATTTTTTACTGTTTCAAATTGAAAGAGTTTGCAGACGACATTTCAAAATGTGATGAAAATGAAAAATATTCTTCAGAAAGAGCAGAAAACCTTGTGGGAAAAGGAAAACTTGCTTGTTAGGAGCAATTTCTCCTTTACCAAAATGTTTTCTACAGTCGTCAGCAATAAAGTGGTCAAATGTCGTTATTGTTTGGGAAAGGATTAACCCTTTACCAAACCCTAAATTTTAAACTGTCCCAAATTAAAAGAGTTTGCAGGTGACATTTCAACATGTGATGATATTGAAAATAATCTTCTGATAAGGCAGAAAACATTGCTTGAAAAGTGCTTTTCCCACAATGTTTCCAGAGTAGCCTGCAACAAAATCGTTAAATGTCTTTTAGGTTTAGATTGTTGTTTAGAAACACCAGTTTAAATGGTTTGTGATATCTGCAAAATAAATGATTTTTATCTTTTCTAAATAATTATGCTTGGGTTAGAAAGCTGTCAATAATCTAGTCTTATATTACTTTAGAAAATATGTTGTCATTTCAATTGTAGAGGACAATTTTTTCTTAAAAGTTAATGATCCCAATATGTGAAATTGTCCTTTTCATATCAAATTATTAATGTTTATTTCACCCAAAACACAACTCTCTGAGTTAGTTGCTTTAAAACTATTTTCTAACATCTGCTTTTGCTTTCAAATTAATCAAGTCACAAATTTTACATGGAGGAATGGGTGAAGCAGATGTCCAGATAAAAGGCATATTCAGCAATTATTGATTCTTTAAATCCTATGTTGTGGGTACTCATTTGAGACATTAGAACGAACAAATGAATAATTAACCAGATCTAACTCATCAAACAGATCCAAGCGTTATTTTATTCAGATCAAACTCAGCTTTTCATTACCTAGTTTTACTGATAAGAAAGTTCCTATCTTATCTCTTCACCTACACCATATTCTTCAATCATACTTTGATACTGCACATGATGGACACTGTTTCTATTTGTTTGGTGATCCTCAGGTGAAACTGTATTCGGTTGAGTAATTTTGCTTTAGTTACTTTTCCATTTTATACAGCAAATAATATTAATGGTTGAAAGGCTGTCAACTTTTATGAACACTGTTCTGACATCATCTTTCTTGAAATATAATGAATGCAAACCATTATGTACCAACTAGTGAAGGTTTGTAACTAACAACAATGCAGCTAATTTGTTAATTCAATATTTCATCATCATATCATTAAACAGTAATATTCTCATGATGAGAACTTGTCTTTTAAAGATTTTGATTGTTGTATGCTGTAATGATAATAATACATGTATATTTTTGTCTTAAAAGATTATTCATAGAGAACATTTGAATTATATAAGAAACTCTTACAATCTGTCATTTAAGTTCCTATTAACAAGCAACTGTTTGCAAACTAAGTAGCAATTATAACCATATCTGGGGATGCTCCCTGCATTCATCATTTAGTCACTTATTGTGAATTTGGTATAAGTATTTATGAAAGAAACTTTAGAAATAAACTTTTGTCATAATTGTTTTGACAATGCTTAGCAGTTATAAAAACTATGATGGATTTTGATGCAAAGCATGAGTATTGTTCATTCAACCATAGCTGATATCTGTATGTAAAATTCAAATCATATGAAAAAGTAAAGTGAAAATCTGAAATGAAAATTTAATCGTTACTCTTCATTTAACAAATATCACAGAATATGTACCTTAGACCATCCTATACACTAAAAGAATCATATTACTGGCCACCTTTAACACTATCAATAATCAATTCTTTCCATCATTTTTTTCATAAGAGAGGTTAATAATAACTAATTAAACTTGCTCATTATACAGTTCATCCAAATAATCTGGAATGACATACACTTCATGATTTACCAAGTTATAACAATGCTTCAAAAATGTGATCCATTTTCATGCTTTTGAAAGCATTTCGATTAAAGAAAAATCTGGTTATCATTAACAACTTACTCTTTTGTCCAAAGATTTATGCTAAAGGCCCTCTTTGTAATTGAGTTCCTCTTCTTATTACAAATTTTTATCATGGTAATCAATGAAATTCTTTTTTCTGCATTTAATGAATCAAATATGGAATGTTTAACCAGTCTCTTGTCCCTTATTAAGATTGTTGACATGGTAAAGTATGTGCATTCATTGGTTCAGAAAGAGCATTGTGAGAAAATATAAGGACATCTGAATTGATAGACTAAATGCTACGTTATGTTCAAATTAAATTTAACAGAAGCATCGACCAATTCTCTCAGATATGAAGAGTAAAAATTATCCAAATAGTAAGCAACTAAAGATAACATTTGTTATGTTGAAAAGGGTAGAAATCAGTTTGATAAAGGGATTTGATATAACTTGACAATCTGTCAGTCATTTTTTAGCTTTATTCTATGCTTTTCTCACTATTGTTGGAGGTTTTACCACTTTACTAAAATGCCCAAAAGTGCACTAAATCAAGCTTACAATTGCCTTGATCCATCGACCCGTTTTAAAATAACCGCGTCCTCACTTCCCCTCATCCTCGCCACCCCAAGCCCTACCCCCCACGAAGATAAACAGCTGTTGCAGTTTTATAAAGGGGAGAACCAAGGGTGTACAGTTTTCTTATTTCTTCAGAATCATTAATGGTTTGTCTATTCTTTTGCACAAAGTATGAGCATACATACATCATAAAGTTACTGGTAAACCATGTATTATTATATGTAATAAAACACCTGCATAGTAAGAAAAAGGTACTTGCAGTTTATTGAACATAGTTCTTTCCTCTCATCTTTGTCTCTATGCTCATGCCTTTCCTGTGACCCCACAAACCATGAACACATCATCCAAATATCCATTTTGTTTCAAACACTGACAGCCTTCATCTTGTGTCTTCTTAGTCCAGATAACTGGTCGGCTATTGCTAATTTGACTGACGCCTTTGAAGCACGATAAATGTCCAAATGACGAAAAAAGCTTCGTTCACGGATCATTATTGAGACTAGTGTCTTCTCTGCAACTCTTTTTTAACTCATTCAGTTCTCATTTCACAGCATGTGATGGTTATTTGGAAGTACTTTTTTAAAAGCACCAACTCATCGATATCTTACATTCGTGGAGGTTTTCAGAACATCGATTTGAAGAGATCTGCGTCCATTTAGATGATGAGAATGTGCCATTTAAGAAGCTTTTGCCTTTTCCAAAGACAATGATATCACCTATTTTGAAGTTAATCCTTGCAAGTAGCAGAATCTCTAAAAATCACAGTTGTAAAGTGATTACATCTTTACCAATTTCTACCTCGTGTTTGTTTACATCACTGGTATCCAAGCTGTCCAATAACCAGGACTTATTATACATCGAGCGGGAGACCAAAGACGTAAACATTCCGCGGATTGATTTTCAATAGCGTAAGAAGGCTTTAAAATAGATCTAGCAAAAATCAGTGAAATACATATTCAATTTCTATTGTATGGATAAAGTAAAAGTATTTTTGTCTTATTCATATATTTCTTTACTTAATTGTATGCATAGAACAGTTCGGATCGCAATATTACAGAGTTTGCCACGATTCGTGGCAAAGATGGCGTGAGCCCGTTGCAGAGGTAGTATCCGGGGGACGATAACTCTGCATGGGAGATTGGAATCACATGGGTGGTTCGGTCCTTGTCATCGTCTGTGGTCCAGACGTCCATTCTGTCGCCCTCCACATCCTGACTCGGGCCTGGAAGTTTGATATTCAAATGCTCTTCATGGAGATGGATGTTCCGTTTTTTCTGCGAGGCAAAAGATGCCATACAGACCTTACATTTGTACACCCGATCTTTTATGTTGTGGACCAACCGCTTGTGGGAGTAGAGAAACATCTTCCGACAAAATGCACGGCTACACATATCGCATTTGACAGATTTCACAGTCGTAAGTTTTATTCCAGAACAAATAGCACACTTGCAGGCTAGTTTCTCAGGGTGTTTGAATAGCAGGTGTTTCTTTAAACTTTTCTTCCCCATAGTCATACCACAGTGATCACATATGGTTGTGGACTCCACATGGTTGACTGCATGTCTCTTGGTGTGAAGCTGTAACTGCTTCTTATTGGTAAATCTGAAATATACCATCAAACCTTTTATAACAATATACTTTATCCTGTCACCAGCGCAATGAACGGACCCATAACAGGGTGCCGTATAACATTTGTGATATCCGGCACTAACCATGTATCACATATTCACATGCGAAATAATGACGTCATATATACGTCATGGCATATGACGTCATGTGTGCATCATTCTTTACTTGTTTTCCGACTTTTGTTTCCTTTATTTTGTATTTTGTTTTCAGTTTGTTTGTTAATGATAATCCATGGAGGTAACAGGATAAATAGAATAGATGATTGGTGTCTTTGAATAGAAAAAGTTATTGGGCTCGGCATCGGAATATTATCCGTTTCGCCTTCGGCTCACCGGATAATATTCCTACGCCTAGCCCGATAACATTTCCGATTCACGACACCAACCATCTATTCTCTATTTATCATGTCACCAAGGTAATTTACGGACTGATAACAGGATGACGTATAAAGTTTTTTTATATCCATCACTAGATCACATGATCGCTGTGCACACCTGTCATAATTGATTGTCAGTTAAGTTTCACTATTTTCATGTTTTATTTTCAATCTTTTATCTATTTGAATCCATATGGGTGATAGGATAAATGGAAAAGATGTTGGTGTCTTTTAGGTCATAAGAAAAGTTATCAGGCTTAGCTCTGGCTCATCGGACAATATGCCTATGTTTTGCTCGATAACAATTCGGATTCACTACATCGACCATCTATTCGGTATTTATATAATAAAGGCTTTTTTTTTTTTATATATGAGTTTTACATCACATCAACATTATTTCAGTTATGTAGCGATGCCCTACTTATAATGATGAAGGAAGACCCCATACTCAACTGCCCACAAGGGCTGGTCAAGGCGGGTAGAACCATCGGCATTCCGTAAGTCAGTCGGGGGACTGCCTCTCATGAAAATCCATATCCCTCTCAGGATTTGAAACCATGCGGAGAGGGGCCATGTGATTTCATATAGAGGCTTTATCTTTTTCAAATACAAAATGATGTAAGAAGATGTGTTCATTATGCGCAAATTCTTATGTTTCGGCTTTCCTGAACAGTCTTTCCGAAATATGGAGAAAAAAAAACTGCCTGTCCACTAGACCGGCAGTCTTGAAATTGTTGCCTGTCAAATGTGCCAGTCCAGATTTTTGAGCTGTTTTGTTTGTGTGATCGAAAAGTTAATGTCATTAGTGCTTGTTAGGAAATAGTCCATTGGCTGTAATAATGGTTGATTAAGCGGATAAGCCAATCAAATCGATGACAACAACACATGTTGAAAGATAGACCACTCAAACTTATTCAACACTGAAGACCTAAAAATACTCCAAATAACCATCAGTTATATAATCTTGAAATGGTTTTCATATCTAAGTACTACCAAATATTGCCGGACTCAAGGATTGTCAAAATGTGATTTATTGGCTGGACCAGCTACTGGCACTTTTGGGAAAGACTACCTAGATCCACCAATACTAGGCTAAGTCTCTGAAGTGAGTTGCCAAAGGACACTCCCACGAAACCAGAGGTGTTGGTCAGGCTCGAACCGGGACCCCTAATACTTAGTCCGCCAATTCAAACATTGGGCCAAGCAGGACCCCAGTCAGTGTAACTAAGAAGAATTTTCTTGTTTCGGTGACACCTAGACAATCAATACGACTCCATTACTCTATGACAAACACATTGTGTGTTCTTAGAGAATGGAGCTATATATATCTAAGTTTGAACCCTATGCGGAAAATCATTTTAGACAAGCAACCTGGCCAAAACACATTCATTTAAGATTTTATTAAAGCATGTGTTCTGTCTCAGAGTTATCATTATCAGGTAATTGTTGCTCTTCTTACACTGTTTTCAAGTTAGAGCAGAGTTAATTGATACCTCTATGTATGTGTTAAAAGAAAGACAGACAACTTACACTCCCCCACAAATCTCACACATCTCTGTCAACTCAATATGCTCAAAGGAAAAGTGCTGATCTCGTGTGTTTGCGGAATCGAAGGTGAGGCTACAGGCTTTACACCTATAGACAAAAGGTCGTCTCTTCCTTTTCTTGGACAAATGGGACTCGACTATATGAGTTTGAAGTTCTTCAGAAGTATCCAGGACTGTGTTACACATCTCACATTTCATGGTGTCCGACTTCCCTACAAATAACAATAAAGCGATTACAATTTCATTTGATGTTTTGAGTTAAAATACTTCAAAATTCTTGGACAGAAATAATAAATTGGGGATGTAAAAAAATGTAAAGGTAGGGTTTATAGCCTCATATCTATGCAAAGCATATTCAGGTGACTTTTACAATTACCTCTCCCCTCACTGGGTGATAAACTGGCCATTTACATATGGCACAAATGCAGTCACGACACATCGGTTTATTCCTTCGCAGGTACAAATTTATACATCTGGGAGTATATAGGATGCACTTTTTTTTCTCAGAAGAATTCTTATGATCCGGCCAGGATTCAAACCAAGGACCCTCCAATCCCAAAGCCGAATGTCCAACCACTGGACCACGCATCTTACATATAAGCATATCATATCAGTTTTTCTATGGCCATGGCCCAACTTATCATTTTTCTCCGAACTGATTCAAATTTTAAGTATTGCAGACTTAAACCTTCTCCCAAACAGCAAATTTTCAACTGGTACAAATTGAGAAAGTTTGAAGATAACACTTCAAAATGTGATGAAATTGAAAATAAATCTTCCGATGGGGCAGAAAACGTGGGAAAAGGAAAAAATGAGCAATTTTTCCTTTTCCCACAATGTTTTCCAGAGTCGTCTGCAACAAATTGGTCAAATGTCATTATTGTTTGGTAATGGGTTAATTGTAAAATTTCATACTTTTTCATAATGGAAACCCATTAGTATTTCTTTAGTCATTGCCTGACAAGCAGTATGGGAATGGTCCAACTCTACTGAATCTGTGAAGTTTGATTGTTACATGAAGAGAAGATTTGATTCAGTGATTTATCAAAAGAAATATTCCTTTTCATGGGTTCTTGATTTAATCCAATTGGACATATGATCTTAAATAAGTTCAAAAGGAGGTACAGGCCCAGAACATAAAATGACAATCATCAATATTTTCAGGAAAATTTAATTAGACAATCGTATAAGAGTTGCTTGGATTGCTTTTTAATTTAGTCAATATCAGAGTTGGTTGTCTACCAATCAGAACTATGGAATGAGTATTCTAAATGACTTACCTGTCTCATATTTATGTTTTCTCTGTAAATGCCTCTTTTGTACACTTTTCCACTTAAACCTTAAAGAAAAATGCATATGATGTATACCGTTAAGCAGAGTTGAATTCTCTAATCTCATATCTAATTCTAACATGTTTGCAATTTTCATAATTAAGTCAACTCAGATTCTCTTTGCAGCCAACATAGATTGTTTGAACCATTGTGACAAAGGGTGAATCTGCCAATCTATTTCTACAAAGATTTACATCCTCTTTGATAGGTGAATAAAACCATTGATTTACATCCTCTTTGATAGGTGAATTCAACCAATGATTTACATCCTCTTTGATAGGTGAATTCAACCATTGATTTACATCCTCTTTGATAGGCGAATTCAACCAATGATTTACATCCTCTTTGATAGGTGAATAAAACCAATGATTTACATCCTCTTTGATAGGTGAATTCAACCAATGGCCCAGGTTAGCTATACTTTTGCCTTTTTTTCTCACTGCAAAATTAAAAAACATTTAGATACATAGAGAAATCAAACATTTATTTTTATCTTTTTTGTATGCATGTGTAGTACCATGTAAAAAAAAATATTTATATTACAACTTTCCTGGATCCACCAGTACAAGGCTAGGGCTTTATAGTGACTTGCCAAAGGATACTCCCATGAAACCATAGGTGTTGATTGAGCTTGAACTCGGGACCCCCGCCACTATTATCACTGTAAGCCATGCAGGACCCCTGTTTACATATATAGTAAATTGTATAAACTATGTGTTTGTCAATGTTTATGTGTTTGTCAATGTTAGGATTTGTGTGTATATTTGTGCATTTAGAGAAAGACCTATCGTTCTTCTAGAGATGGTAATTGAGAATGTTATACGGCACCCTTGTATCGGTCTGCAAATGGCCCTGGTGACAGGAAAAATATTACAACATCCATTCACGAATATTTACCTTGCTGTGCAATCTTCATACAAGCACTCCGACTCTGCATGGTGGTAGATCTGTGTATGAGCTCTCAGGCTCAACAAGTTTGTACAGGGTTTATCACACTCTTTACAAACGAGGGATCTATAGCGTCGGTCGGGTCTGTATACCCTCTGCTTCCAGCGGGTTACATATCTAGGCAGGTAGGGTCTCTTTAAAGATCTGCAATACACATGTTTAGTTGTTAAAAATATCAAAAGGGGTTGACCACAAGTTCTCACGACGCAGAAACGGCCATTCCCCTTTGTAATAATTAATCAGAGTGTTCTTAACCTTTGTTTCTTTAACCCTTTCCCAAACAACAAATTTTTGAGTGTCCCAAATTGGAAGAGTTTGTAGATGACATTTCAAAAGGTAATGAAATTGGAAAATAATCTTCTGATAGGGCAGAAAACATTGTGGGAAAAGAAGAAATTGCTCGTGATGAGCAATTTTTCCTTTTCCCACAATGTTTTCGTCAATGTAAGGTCGTCTGCAACAAAGTGGTCAAATATCGTTATTGTTTGGGAAAAGGGTTAAGATAAAAAAATTCAATATATGAACACTCATCCCAGTTATGTTACATAAATTTTCTAGTAATTCCAATTATACATACAATGAAATCGCACATGTGTAAAACGATCGAAGCATCAAAACACTTTCGAAACCTTTCCCTGTTTCAATTAATTGTCAGTTTTGTGGCAAAGAAATACTGTTTAACCAATTATTAAATAATAATGACATTTGACCAGTTTGTTGCAGACAACACTGGAAGACTTTGTGCTCTTAACTAAAATTTCTCCTTTTCCTACAATGTTTTCTGCCTTATCAGAAATTTTTTTCTTCAATTTGATCACATTTTGAAATGTCATCTGCAAACTCTTTCAATTTGGGAGAGTCAAAAATTTGGCATTTGGTGAAGGTTTTAAACTAAAACAAAACAGGTATGACGCGTGATCCTCAATTAAAAATGAATGTACAATGAAAGAGACAATATGGCAGCTTCCATATTACTTCAAAGATGCTTTCATTGGATAAACCCGATGAGTTCAGTTAAGGGTATCATTGGACTGGGAGCCTTCATGTTTATTCTTACAAACAATGTCCGCAACGAAGCATAGCTAGAAAAATCCACTTTGGATTTTATGTCCCCTATGAGGATTCGATCCCGGTTCTCCCGGGTGACAGTCCAAGACATAACCACTGAGCTAAAGAGTCGGCTCAGTAACGCAGAGGTTACATCTTGTCCTGATTGATTGTTGCTATGCTGTAGAGAGTGAGGTGGTCACGTAACACACCCCCTCTTATAGAAGTCATCATTTATGATGACATGTAAGCCATTTCGGCTTGTAAGTCCATTCTGGACGAATTAATGGCTCAATGGCCAATCCCGGACGAGCCCTCATCTTACGGACAATGTCCGTAACGAAGCATAGCTAGAAAAATCCACTTTGGATTTTATGTCCCCTATGAGGATTCGATCCCGGTTCTCCCGGGTGACAGTCCAAGACATAACCACTGAGCTAAAGAGTCGGCTCAGTAACGCAGAGGTTACATCTTGTCCTGATTGATTGTTGCTATGCTGTAGAGAGTGAGGTGGTCACGTAACATTATCAATATATATATATACAGTGAGGTCTCGTTAATCCGAATACGTCTGTTCCCAACAAAATTTCCGGATTACCGAATCATCCTGACTAATGGAGCAGAGCCTGTTCTTTTAGACATACATGGTTTGTATGCATGTGTATACTTATAACCCTTAAGCAAACGCAAAATTGTCGCCCGTCCCAAATTGAAAGAGTTTGCAGACGACATTTCAAAACGTGATGAAATTCAAAAGTAATCTTCTGATATGGCAGAAAACATTGTGGGAAAAAGGAGAAATTGCTCGTCACGAGCAATTTCCCCTTTACCCACAATGTTTTCAAAAGTCGTCTGCAATAAGCTGGTCAAATAATTCCGTTCCCTACCAATTTCGTTCGGATTGCGAGACATCCGGATAATCGGGGTCCGGATAAACGAGGCTTAACTGTAATAAAGTAAGGATAAAAATCTTGCCTGATGAAAGTTAAGGAGAACTGAGAAAGCATCAATGAAGAACTACATACCTTGGTTTAGTACTGTGTTTAAGTAGTTTGTGCTTCAGTAGCACACCTTCACTTGTACACACAACTCCACATTGACTACATCTATTCTTGTTGCTGTGTTTCTGGAGTTTTTCTTTGCCTATAGAATATATGATAAATACTCCTTGTTAGAAAATGTATAAAACTATATAAATGAGATAGTTAAATAGAATATGAATTCATTATCACTCATATTCAATCAACATAGATAGTCTAAGATGAATTTATGTATATGGGGTTTAACATTGCATCAACATTATTTCAATTATGTTGCGATGCCCGATTCTAAATGATGGAAAAAGACACCATACTCAAGCCAGGTAAAACTATCGGCAACCTGTAAGACAGTCTGGAGACTACCTCCCATGAAAATCAAAATGCTGTAACCAATATTTGAACACACGCAGACAGAGAGGCATCTATGATGAATCTACAACAGTTACTAAGATGCCTAAATAACTGCATTACTAAACAACATATACACACATGACAGACAATGCGTCTCCTTGTTGGTCAATTTTTTGTTTTGCCAAGAAATAAATACAATTTGTGTGCATTGTTGAGAACAATGAAAGGAAAAACATAAACAACGGTTCAGATGAGGTAGTAATTCAATTTTTTTTAATTCAGTACTTCAAATTTTTTTCTTCAATTTTTGTTATTTAAACAATTCAGTTTGAGAGAATTTCAATATAATACAAACAACAATGGGTTTCAGACAAAATGTTAGCAAATCCACATTATCCCTTAGAATGCTGGGTAATTTTTAGAAATAGATTTTTGTGATGTCTGCTTTCTAAAACCTTAAACATCTGTAAATTTTGTTGAGGATAGATACTTAGAGTAGCAAACATGTTAAATAACAGGTTAGCTACCATTTTACTTGGCGTGCTGGCCTGGATCCAACCTGTTTGCATAAGGATGAAGTTGCCTCACTATATGGGTTAAATATAGGTACCTGTACTCCTGCCCAGAACTGTCAGCATTTTCTCCATGGACTCGTACACCTCTGTCATGTCAGGATGTGCCTTCTTTACATGCAGACCAAGGCTCTTCTTCCAACCATATGTACCTCCACAGATTGGGCAGGTATGAATCCCCACCTCTTGTTGACCATCGTCCAGCCACGTCTCCTGTGAATCAACCAAGCTATTCTGTTTTTCATATACATACTGATAATTTGCCTGCCTCACTTCATCCTTCAAATCGTGCGACTTGGCTATATGCTTCTTCATGTGTGTCAGTATTTTACAGGAAAACGAGCAGTGAAGACACTGCAGCGTCTTCTTGAACCCGATATTCAGGCGCTCATACTTTTTGCCATTTGTAATCTCTGGAATACGTACAGGATCAATGTCAATGTCGTCGGGTTCATCAGGATGGGCGACACGAATATGTCTGGAATACTCTTCTTCCACTTGTTAATGATGCCACAGTATGGACAGAAGAATGTTCCATTCTCAGGCACCTTTTCCCTCTTCTCCCTTTCTCGGTCTTCACTTGGCACAATGCTGCAAAAGCTATCCGGATTAAACGTATCAGAAAATTGTGGATGACCGTTTTTCACATGTCGAACAATGCTACTCCTATAGTATGTCTTATATCTGCAATATGGACATTGGAAGCGATTGCTTAAACTATTGCTGGTGTTAACATCAAGCTCTGTTACGAAACGAACTGCTTTGGATGAGTCAGGGTGCAAGCGAACCATGTGCTTTGTTAGACCTCGTTTAGACTTGCATAGAAAGTTACACACAGAACATTGGAACATACTGTTTCTTTTCTTTGTTCTAGCCATGGCACTGACTACTGCCTTAGGTTCAACCTTTTTTCCAAATGACTTTTTGGCTTTGGTAGAAATTATCTTCTGGTGAGCTGCTTTAACGTGATTTATCACTCTTTCCTTTGAATTGTACTGTTTACTGCAGTAAACACATTTATGTAAATGTGGGATATTCTTTACACGAACACTTAAATTGTCATCATCATGTAACTCTGTTACCTGGCACTCTTCTATTGAATATGAGCCTATGTTTTCTGGGTGGTCTTTTTGGACATGACTTTCAAGAACTCTAGCAGATGTAAATTCCTTGTTCTCACAGAAAGGACACTTATATCTGAGTTGGGTTTCCTCTGCATCTTCCATTTCATCATCAGAGTTATCAACAGCATCTGGCTGGTAATCTTGATCTGCATCGCTGTCATCAAACATTTCAAAATCTTCTACTTCATCATCAAACATCTCTTCCTCCCTATCAACAGTTTTGACTGCTTTGGTTGTTTGAGCTATTTTCCTTTTACCTTGAGGTTGAACATCTTTTTCCAGACTGTTGTTAATGAGCTCTACATCCTCGTTGATGCTGTCTATTTTTAGTTTTGATATAGTTGGCCCTCGACTTTTCCTCTTTCTTGGGGAATTCTTTTCTATATCTTCTTGGTAATTTAGGTCAACATCAGGATCTAAGGGTTCTTCCTTGATATTTGGGTGATTGAAGTTGATATGAAAAGTAAGGGCCGAACTTCGCTTACAAGAGAAACTACAATGAGGGCATTTTTTCTCACTTGCAACCTCAGAATTAATGTTTCTCTGAATTGGGGTTGACTTTTCTGGAACAATTTGGGCTACTACCATGTCTTCTTTCCTTTTCCTCCCCCTCTTTTTCCCCTGCATTATAATATTTACTTCTTTAGATTGTGCTGGGTCTGGCGTAATATTTTTCTCAGTAACCATTGTTGCTTGTTTAGGCCCTGGTAAATCCACTTTCTTTCCCAGACTGACAATATGTTGTAAGTTTTTCCCTGTCTTTATTTCCAGGGAAGTGTTTTGCTCACTCGGACTTCTGTTTCCAAGATCAGCATCCCTTTTGGATTGTCTATTGCCTGTGGTTCCAACTTTACTGGGAGTTGTTTCAGACACTTCTCCACTAACCTGGTGAGGAGTTCCTAGACTACCATCATTACTGACAGTCCTTGATGAGGATTCAACAGTTTTTGATTTTTTGGCTATAGCAGGTGATCTAAAGTCAATCTTTTGTTTCTTCACAGCTCGTACAGGCTCATCCTCTTCCGGATATTTGGCTTTCCTCTTTCGTCCTGACTTACGTACAGAGCCTGAATCACTGCTCCCCTGCCCTAGTGTAGATTTATCTACAAATGGGTGGATACACTGCATATGGTTGATCATATCTTCTATAGTGCCATACGTGCATTCACAAAATCCACATCGCAAACCAGAAACAACACCACTGCTGGAATGTTTGGATCCAGAGACACTGGGCTCTGTTTTGATAGCTATTGATAATACATATTTCTTGTGCTCCTCAGACACATGTTCTCTCAATGGATCACTCTGGGAGAGTATCAGCTCACAATATGGACATTCAAAGGCTTTTATTCGACTGTGTTGTAACTTTACCTCAACTAATGAAACACTATTCATCCTAGTTCCAGTAAACTTCAAGCTTTTGTGACATTTAGCATGATGTTTCTTTAAGGATTCAAAAATGGGGAAAGTCTCTGTACAATGTGAACACATGAAGTCTATCTTGAGGTTGACATGGAGTTGACAATGGTCCAAAAACGGCAGAAATTCCTCAAACTTGTCATTACAAATTGAACAAAAAATTGCATCAGCTTCCAAAAGCAGATCGTCAGATCCCTCTGTGACAATTTTGTCTTTGCTTCTTTTGTTTGCTTTAAAACCATTACTTTTAGCATCCTTTCTATTTCCATCATTTGTTTTGTCAGAATCTACAAGACGAATTGGACTTTCTAGATCAGACTGTAAACCTAGACTTGAATCTATCAAATCAGCATCTTCGGTGCCATCCGCCTTTTCATTTCTAGCTGATCTAATACCAGGGTCGTCTTGGTTCTGATCACCATCTATGGCGTCATCCATAGCTTCCTTCTCGTTGTTCTCAACAATCTCTGTGACATTATTAGTGTCCTCTTCAATATTTCTTTTACCATCTCTACCTTCATGTTTGTCATCTTTAATTGGCTCCCCACTCTCTTTGAAGTGTTTTCTGGGCCGACCAGCTGATCTTGTTTTAGGTTTCTGGAATACCTTGAAGGACGAAAGTTTCATCTTCCGTAATTCCTCGTTGGTGTAATTATGTTTGATGGACATGAGATGTCGCTTCAGGTTGCTCTGACCTGGGGTCACATAGTCACAAAATTTACACTTAAACACAACAGGGCAGTCCTTTAATCTCTCATCAGCCGGTCGTCTATCAATGGAGAGAACATTATGGCCATAAGTTTCCATATCGACGACAGGTAAATCAATCTGTTTTATATTCAAGCCAGCCACTTCATCATAATGAAACCTCATCATGTGCTTCCTCAAACTGCAGGTGTATCGCGACACTAAGGAGCAGTATAAACATTTCAAAAGGCTTCCATTAAACCCTTTTGACTTACTGCATTCAAGAGAATGCCTCTTCAGACTTTTTTCCCACTTAAATTGTTTTCCACAATTATCGCAGGACACATTTGCCTGATCCCCTGGCACTGTTACAGATCGATTGTGTTTTTTCCCCAACAGTTCTGCGACTTCATCGTCTCCCAGAGTGTCAAGTCTATCCTGATGGTAATCCTTGTAGCCAAGCTCTTCTGCCACAGGAACTTGCGGTTACAATAGACGCATTGGAAACAGCTCCGATATCCTCCACCTTCCGCATTCAATCTCCGAAACAACCCTGTGTTTTTGACTTCGACTAATTTAAAAGGAACATCCCAAGATTCCTCTGGATGCTCATCTTTAATATGTTTAATGAGTGACTTTTTGTGCCATTTAGACATATACATGCGGGGGCAGTATGGACACTTGTGGTACATGCTCTGTACACCAGCTCCTGTGTTATCATTGGGCTTATCTAAAGGACCATGGACTCCTTTCTCAATGTGAACATCAAGGTCACTTCTAACCCTGAACACCTGGGCACAGAGCTGACACTTATGGCCCTCAAACCCGCCTGGATCCTCAACATACAATGTTTCCTCATCAACATCATCGGGATCCGGTTCCTCCTTGACAAGTCCACACTTAGTTTTGTGAGCCTTAAGGTCTTCCTCATCCATGAATGTGGACATACAATCAGGACAGGATGGAAACAGTGAGCTAGCAGGATCATCTATGTCTTCTGTGTCAGATTGCAAATTTTCATCAACATCATGTTCCTCCTTAAGGTGAACTCTCAAATCATCAAGAGTGAGAAGGTTTTCCCCACAATATTGACAAAATAGAAGAATTTCAACATCTTCCTCTTCTTCTTCCTCAACTATTTCTGCTCCATCTCCTGTTTCATCTGGTATGTTAGGTTGGCTGGCTACCTCATTAGAAATAATGACGATGTCCCCATCTCCACTATTCACAATATTAATGTCTGAAGCATTAATAATACAACCGTTTTCATCTACCAGCCTCACGCCCTCTGAACCTTCAGTGCCTTCTACAGTGTATGTCACTCCCTGATCACTAGTCTACAATATAGAACAAAATAGCCTTCAACACTTCATTTTGACACAGTGCTTTACAAATTTTAAGTAAATTATAAATTGTCATATCTCTTTTTGCCACAAGGGTCTCAGATCAATTTCACAAGAAAATTACGTATTTTCATACTTTCTTATTAAGGATGACAAAGGTAAGTAAAGTTACTAACCAGTTAATTGTTTTGATTGAAACAAAAGTAAACAACAAGTATAGTCAATTTTCATTAAAATTACTCTGCATTTCTTTTTGCAGACTTCGCGATAAAAATGCTGGTGCATATGACACATATATTAAGTAAACTCTGTATGCTCGATCTTAAACTTCTTGCATAAGATGGTTTTTCTTTTGTAGAAGAGTTTGATAAATGTTTCAAAGAGGACCGTGTGTCTGCCTCTTTTTGACCTGAAGTTTCATCAAATGGAGGTTTACATTTCAACTGGCTCTTATGAAGAAATAGCAGGCTACTGTTTAATATTGTCAAATGACGGAGACCTAAAGACAAATGAAATTAACCCATTTTACATAGGAAAGTGTAAGCTGGTGTAGTAACCTGGAAACTGTCATCGAGAGTGAATTTAATAAGCTTCAAGCTTCCGTCACAATATATGTAAAATTAGTTAGTTTAAAATAAACTAAGCTGGTTGAACAGCTTCTTCAAGTCATATGTCTGTTAGCACTTTCAACAGTCTGATGGCAGAAACACATAAATGCAGCATGGAGCAGGCTCACACTGGTGGAATCTCAAACAAGATGAATCCCATTAGATCGTCAATATCATTTCTTTATCATGTCTTTTTGTAATGTAATGTGATATGAGCAATCTCACATGGAAAATTCATATTTTTAGGGTGTTTAATGCAGTGTATTATTCAGATGTTATGACTTTCCTGGATCTGAAGAGACTTGCCAACTCCAAGAACACTCCAACGAAACCAGGGGTGTAGGACAAAACATTACACACAAGCCCTACTAGGTAACTCCCATATCTAGCTAGTTCATTCTATTTTAAGTCTCATTTAGACCCTATGATGTGTATCATAATTTCCTCAATCTGTATCATCAAAAAAGGATATGATGATATGGGCCGCGTCACGCGAAAAGGGGCACTCGGACATAAATAAAAACTGCTGACTCAGCTCTTTCTTAGCGCTATTATTCCAGCATCTAGTCACGCCAGTTATCATTTGTATTTATTTAAAGGTAGAACTTGATGTCCTCTAAGATGGCAAACAGTGTAACCCCAGACCAGCCCCCACGTCAGTGAAGTGGCGGCTGGTCTTGGGCTACACTGTTTGCTATGTCCGAGTGCCCCTTTTCGCGTGACATGGCCCATATGATGATTCATATCAAGTTATTTGAAATCCTGAACGCATTACTTATCATTGGGGATGTTATTTACCTCAGGTTGGACGATGTACACCACCTCCACTCCATCCTCCCCCTGCTGCATAATAACCTCAGTGCCTTCTGCCAAGCCTGGAACAAACAATATATGTTATCTTTATTTACGGTTATATATCTTCCATATTTACGGTTATATATCTTCCAACAGATGACTTTTGTACAAAATGTGATAAAATAAAGAAACAGTTAAAAATAAATAATCACCCCTTTTGTCACACAATGTATCAACCATGACCTGTTACAGATGAGTTGGATCAAATTGTGGTGTGTAGAATGGTGACAAGAGTTTACAAAGAAGTGAGCTGTTGACCTACTTTTAACCCATCCAATCCATGATTTGACCTACATATTTTCCAAGACAAACACTCCAAACAACAGTGATTTTTTTCCAACTATGTTTGGTACCGTAAAACAGACTCATACCCAATCAAATTAATTGACTTTTTTCCCAAATAAAGCTTATGTTTGAATAAAGTTATACATGAAAAGTTCCCAATTTTAGAAAAAAATGTTTCCCAAAATTTTAAGGCTCATAAAAGGAGATTAATGCTACATCACACTATATTATTTGGTAAACCAGAAATAGCCTAGATTAGCATGTTTAATAATTTAGATTGCCTGATTCTTCACCTCTGACTTTGTCAGTTGATACACAAACTTTTTGAACGGACCAATCAGAATTCATTATTTTGAATATGTAAACAAACAGGTTGTTGATAAACATGATTGAATTGGTGACAACTATATTTTAAGAACAAAATAACTTATGTTAAAGGAGTCTTTCTAATAGGGCCTCAACGCATTCGTAAATTAATTCTCATGACATTTGTTAATATAATAAAAGAACTCCATATATCTTTTTCAGTAATTTAATTGTAATTATCTCCTTTTTTGTGCCTTTAAAAAAAATCCCTGCAACATTAATACAAATCTAAGTAAAACTGGCTCCCAGAGAGGATATTTGTTGCTCCTAACTTTTTTCACAGTTTTAGCTCTTTGGATTGTTTGTTGAAATGCACATAGGAACTGTCGTGAGGTTTAAATCGCTCTTAAACATTAGATGAAATGGACCCCAGGAACACCCCTGAAAATGTACCCACCTGTATCGACATCTGACGGGTTAACATTGACCAAATTATATTGGCCATCTTCTGTAATGATAACACTGATCCCAGTTTCTTCTGTCGACTCCATGGCTGACCCTGTAGAAACAAGAAAAAATATCTCTCTTACTTTTAAACATTCTCCCATTTTAAAAATCACTCTCTTTACACAAAGCATTCAGAAAAGAAGCACATCTTTGCATACCTTGTTTGATTGTCAAATTAATGCTATTAGTTTCAATAAGCACTTGTCCCAAGTGTGAGAAAGACAGGAGCTGTCCATATGATATCATCCTTAAATATTAATTAAATATTCAAGAGAGATATAAAGACAAAAAAAATAACAGTTTCTAAGATATGTTTTAATCCAAGATTTTCAAAGTACCACAAGGGTATAATTTAAAGGACAGGTTTTCCACACTATATAACAGAGGACTACTAAAGGAATCTTCCCAAAATGTTATATTCATTTGCCGCTCAATGTGACATGAACACCATCCAGACACCTGAGTAACGTCATCAAAAGATGAAATGCTCTTACTTTTGTTTTAATGAAAACAAGCCTTATTTTTGTTTGTAACATTTACATTATGAAAAAGAACAAGATAATAGGATTGCTTTAATAAATATTCCATTTTTATACGTTGTCATTTTAGAGAGAGTCGGTGCGAGATTTGAATAAAGAGAGTGACCCAGATGCGACGGGTGATAAGGATACAGATGCCAAGGTTTTCGTTAATGTTTGAAGTAATGGATCTAGGTTGAGATCAAACCGATTCAGCCAGGCAACTCTATTTTATCAGACTTTCTGACTTGACATGAAGTAACGTGTACCATGAAGTAACGGATTCAAAAGGGATTTCAACCGATGGTTTGCATCAGCAATCGGTTCTTAATGAAAACCCTGGATGTATGCTTTTAACACAAAAAGCGTTACGGTAAATGGATTGAATTCAACCTAAATAACTCGAGCATTTCCATTAAAAAATAACATACAAGCTCAGATTTAATTGAAGTAGCTATGTTCTCTTAAAAAAAAAAGTAATGGACGGAGTGGATCCAAACTGCATACAGGTAGTCAAAATTATTTAATGCCATTTTTGGGGCCGATATTGGGCCCCATTCCCCATCATCTGGAATATACATTTTTCTTAAACTAACGCTGAAAAATTCCCCAACATTGTTCTTAAGCCCCGAATAAGGAGTACTACATACAATGAAATTCCGCACTGAAAAATTGATCAGGAAGCCCAAATAATAAACATTATGAGTGTCATGCAAATAAAGTCCACTCTTAAATAAACAAACACCTTTTGACATCAATCTATTTGTTTTTATAGATTTATGTACCGATTGAGATAAACATCTGAATTTCAACCCTCCTGGTGAAATTTTCCCCTTCTGAGGGCTCCGGACCCATTCCCCAAATTTGCTTTAAAAAAAGGGCTGAGATTACTTTCTTTTTCCTGATGCGGGAATCCAATGTCGAAATTTTGAAGGATCAAAATAGTGTCTGACTATCACATTGTCTTCCCCACATGTCTCCCAAAGGCCAAGACTCTGGTCGAGTCTTCTCGGAAGTGGGAGTTATGTGACATTCGTTGCGTTTATGCAAATAAGGAACCTAATGCATTGTTTGAGAGAACATGCAGGTATATATATAGACAACACAACCGCTCAGTGTACGACAGTGTTTTTCACTGATCGGAGATGTTTGTGTCTTTGAAAGGTTCATTTGCTCGGTTTGTAACATCATATTATTTTGACTACTATAAGGGTACATTGTTTTTTCGTCAGAAAGTAGAATATAACTTCCACATGAGAGACTCATGACGTGTTTACGACTCAAGTTTGAGCATTTTCTAAACAAAATAGGAAAAACACTAAACTATGCAATTGTTAATTGAATAGTGCTTTCCCAAAGTTTAGAAATCGCATAAATTTGTTCCGAAGCACCTCAACGTCAAAAAACAAATTCCATTAAATTACTGCTATAGACTTCAAGGGACGCAGACTTTGCGTGTTAAGGTATCAAAATTGTTTTAGCGGCCTGGTCTTTTGAAATGAAGTGTCGTTATTTTGGGAAGTTTGTGTTCACACAAAACGAGTCCGCCATTTTGTAAAGAATTTGTTCCTGTTCAAAACTAGCGCGTTCAAATCTAGCCTGGGGTCCTGGCCCGTTCGTATACCGCGAACTAGGGCCAGGTGTCAGAGAAAGTTTACCGAACACAATAGTGTTCGGTTATGCCGAGATATTCCGAATGAAACAACATCGACTGCGCATGCGCGTCGATTAAGAGTCTGCAAGCTTATTCATGGGAAACTGTACCTATTTAGACACCCTACTTAGCGTTGGGTCCCTTTGAGATGAAATATTGACTCCGGTTTTTATTGTATTTTAAAGCGTTGTGTTTTGTAATGGAACACAAATGCAGTACACCGCGCAAATCACCCAAACAGGGTTGTGTTTGTGACACAAATATTGAAAAGTCAAGCTCTTTGCGTCGTGTTTTACCATATAACAAATCCGGAGTAGATCAAAGTAAACTTTATGGTGGAATGTCTGTAATAGATGGTGTCGTGTGCTTAAATTTGTTATAGAAAAGTACTTAATATTGACAAGATAGTTACAGAATTAAGGAAGGCGTGTCAATCTTCCAAAGTTAGAGTTAAACGTGGTTTTAAAAGACGAGATATGACGAGACAAGAATATATCTGGAAAATCGTTTGATAAGCAATATATGTTAGAATAGTATTAATTCTGATATCAAATTCTTGAGATCTAAATGTGTCCAAATCAGTTTATTCTTAGTTCATGCGTTTCCCCCCTTTTTGATGACTTCGTCAACTACAGGTTCTTATGTTAAATCAGACTTTCAAACAACACTAAATAAGCCTATTGCGATAATGTTTAATACTAATTATAATTGATTTTGTAGGCTTCATATGATTTTGTCAAAACGAAAAATAAAGGTGCTTAATTTGTCGAGAAGCTTGGCTTTTGATTATAATTTGGAAAAGAAAAATCACGTTCTTTTTTCCTTGTTTGTTATCTAACTTATAACTGCATAAAGGGAATAAATACAGATGCCGTTGATATACTAAAACTCTTGTCGGTGGGATTCTTATCTTTATTGCCTGTTAATTGAATTCGTGATTGTTTAACCAGAGATACGTGAAACCCTTTACCCCTTCCTTTTAGGGGTCGTTGGATTTGATTAAAAAGAACATGTTATGGGAAAGATAGAAGAAAATCCCAATTTTTTTCACATTTTCATGTGGTCTTTCTTTCTTCAAAATCTCCTATTAACACTTCACAAGCCTCAAATTTAAGCATCGAAGGATTTAAGATGATATGTAATATTGATTGGTGGAGATATTTGTTTCAAATTTGTTTCCATTCAATATGTTTTGTGTGTGATTTAAAACTCATTTGAATATATAAACAATAGTTTTGGTAGAATTCATTCAGAGATAACTACTAAAGTAAAAAGTTTGATTCTTTTATAAAAGATATCAATTTAATCTGATATTTTGAATCCCAATATTTAAATCAAACAATAAATTAATAGAAAAATAGAATGAAATGAACAAAATCCATTTAAGTGCAATATATTTATAAAAGATGGAGTATTGTATGAAAATTGTAAAAGGTAAAGGCTACCCAGGCTGAATAAGGGTTGGAAAAGGGTAAAAATGATAAGGGTAAAAAAGGGTAAATGCACAATTCAAACGCCATCTTTTCATAATAAGGCGAGTGGCAATCCGTTAGCCAATCAGAAGAGACAATTCATTCTCTGACACCTGGCCCTAATGCGGGTTAGCATGGGCCAGGATCCCAGGCTAGTTCAAATCAAGTTGCGAGAACGACTCACTCGTTTCTTTAAAATTGGGAATCAATATTTACCACGAGGTGAATTCAGCGAGCGTATCTTCTAACTTTATGAAACTGCTTCGAAGGCTTTCCCACGCATTTTCTTTCGAATTGATGGAGTTTCTCTTGACCTCAATGCGCCAAATCCTCAACTTCCAAAAGAATGCCGAACAGAACAAAGTGATCCGAATTAAGATGTGTTAGGCGTAAAAACTACATTATCGTAATAATTCCGATTAAGGGACTGTCAAACATTTTTGTCAATCAGATCTTTTCGGCAAATTCATGAAAGATCCGATCAAATTCATGAAAACTGAGATCAGACGTAGATGCACTCAACACATTTCCGGCTTGGATCATCCGATTTAGCAATCAAGTTCTGGTTGCCAGAGAACATCACAGAGGGATGGCGATTGAATTTCATTCTGCGCAAACGTTTCCCCTTTCCAATGAAATCGAACAAAAAATATCAAAAACGCACTCATTGTCAATATAGTTCTTGAGATAATTATTTCCAAATTTGATCATTGCCTTGCCTTTCGATACCCCTATATCAGACGACACGCGAACTTATTACTAAAAGTGGGATAATGATTAGTATCCATTGATAGTGTGTACGGTGTCTGTTTATAATAATCGGCCCACTGGTTAAACCCATTACCTAGTACTACCCATTACAAAACAATAACGACATTTGACCAGTTTGTTGCAGACGACCCTTATAAACATTATGGGAAAAGGAGAAATTGCTATATGAAAAATATCTCCCTTCCCCACAATGTTTTCTGTCCTATCAGAAGATTGTTTTTCAATACCATCACATTTTGAAATGTCGCCTGCAAACTCCTTCAATTTGGAACAATAAAAAGTGTAACGTTTGGTAAAGGATTGACAAGCAAACATTTTTAAAGAATCTGTCATTTTAGATGGTTAACATAAGAATCGTTGCTTTAAATTACATGGAATTGGTTAGAGTCTAGTTATTTGTCTTCAAAAAGAGAACCCCAAAAGAGAGCAGTTTACTTCAAATAAAACAATTTAGCCAAGTACTACAAAGACGCTTATATATTCAGATTTTTATTTTTATTTCAATATAAACATAGACATAGATAATATGTTTCTGGTACATCTATAATCCGATTTTTTAACGTATACATATGTTACTTAATAAATGTTGATATCATATTAGGTCTTAGCCTGGGGTCCTGGCCTGTGCGCATGTACCCATTCTAGTGTCCCAGGGTATACGCATGGTACTATGACGTCGGTACACTTTTCGCACGATAGCGCGGCCTGAAGGTATTTGTTTA
The DNA here is from genome assembly GCA_947846245.1 of Cerastoderma edule. NCBI lineage: Eukaryota > Metazoa > Mollusca > Bivalvia > Cardiida > Cardiidae > Cerastoderma > Cerastoderma edule. Next base: position 34,777,644 of record OX401415.1, read on the forward strand.
TGTAACAGATCGAGCCAAGAGAACCACAAAGAGACCTTGTGTCACCTTATGTTGGTTCTACTCGTGCAGCATCTCAGGGTACTCTAAAGGCAGCTCTTCTTCGTTCTTATCTAGGCTACATGGTGAATGGTTTATATCATTCGTTTTCATATGACGTCACGCCGTGAACGTCTGCACTCCATCTGCACTGGACTTCATTTGGTGCTTGTTCCAATAGTGGTCTAATCTGTTCTTGAACTGATTTACTGAGTTGGACATCACAACACAGTCTGACAATATGTTCCACAGACCTACGACTCTCTGGTTGGTGCTGTATTTCTTTATGTCTTACAACACGTACTTCCCTTGATAAGTTTCAAGCTGTTCCCTCTTGTAATATGAGAGTCGCTGAGATGAAAGATGCCACATGTTACCATTCTCCCATATATCCGAGCAAGGATTTTGGAGCTATTTATCATATATCATACTACGATATCTCAACGTCGGCAAATCCCGCTTCTTAACCCATTACCAAACAAAAACGACATCTGACCACTTTGACGACTCTGGAAAACCTTGCGGGAAAGGGAGAAATTACTCTTAATTTGGGACAGTCGAAAATTTGGCGTTTGGGAAAGGGTTAAACGCTCTTCATAGCTCAGATCTTTCATTTGGGGTAGCATCCTCGTGTCGCACTTTTACACGTTCCCCTTAACAACAACGTCAAAATCACATCCAACCAAAGGCAAAGATTTTCTTCCATATATTGTTGGTGATTTATTTCATAATTTCCAACAACGTGTTCTACCCTTACGTAACAACAATGGAAGAACTTCAGCTAGATTCCAGACGCCTCGGTGCTTTCAGGCCATAACGTCCTTCACATTGCGACGCCGGAAGTGGTTATCCTCTAAACCCAGAGACTGTGTAAGCTGCCAATCGCCACTCTCTAATTGTTCATGTACATCCTTTAGTCCTCATCATCCCCCAATCTTCCAAAGCTATGCTGCACGAAGGAAGAAACAAATTGCGTCAATTCAGATCTCGATGATGTGAAACAAGGACCGGAGGCTTTGTACCTTTATAAAGGAGAAAGCATGGACATGGATACTTATGGGAGAACACTTATGATCCTCGGCTAGGGTACAAGTGCGCAGGGTCTAACACGGTTAGGCCTATGCTACAAATAGTGAGCGTAATATTTATGAAACCAATCCTATGCTGGTTAATCTTTAACATGTCATTGGATGACGCCTTGTTGCTGAGGACAGTGGTCCAGGGGATGAGCGTACGTCGGCCTCGGGAAACAAGGGTGGTGGGTTCGAATCCCGTGAGTAGCGGGTTCCACTTTGCGACCTTCCAGTAACTGTTTATGCTCCAAGAAGCAGAATCGGTGGGATTAATCTAAGATGTAAGAACTTGTTTCACAATCGATGTTAAATAAATAAGTTTAAACTAATGAAGCCTTCCCATCTAAGCCAGCTGCCGAACATAGACACAATGATAGATTGTTCGTTTTCTTTTTGTTCGATGCGCTGACCTCTCTATATCACGGCGCGATATCGTAGCTTCGCTTGATAATACACGACCTTCAATCTCCGCCTGCTTCTTCAAAATGAGCAGAACGTAAAAGTAGCCGAAGGCGCTTCCGAGAAGTAGGAAAAGGCTGTAAATAATGGAACACGGTAAGTTGTGTTGACACATTATTTGGCACATTATTTAATTTCAACCCAAATTTTCGAAAATCTAAGAATCTCTCAGTTTGTAGAAGCAGGTGAAGATTGGAGGGCGTGTAATACATCCAAATCAAAGCCTGTCTTTTGTTACCTAGCTGTTCAATCCAAATTGATGTTTCCAAACACGGACCCTGTCTCTGTGACCAATATCTACTTCCTTCAGATCAAACCTCACTTCCCCCTGAGCCACACACGACATCGCGTTTCCACTGTCTAGGAGCATCGTAGCTTTTGTACTTGAGAATCTTTTTTAAAGTTCGAGTGATTTTCCAATGTAGGGCTCTAGGCCCTTTACATTTTCCTGTTCATTGCTTCGGATTTGACTCCTGGTCATTGGGATGTACATTTGCACTAAGGATCTGTCTCTGGTATCGAAGAATAGGACATGGTGAAACAGTCAGATGTATCATAGAGAAAGTAAGAAATCTGACGAAGAAGCATTAACCCAATCCCAAAATTAACGACATATGACCAGTTGCAGACAACTGTGTAGACCACTGTGGGAAAAGGAGAAATTGCTCTTAACGAGCAATTTCTCCTTTTCCCACAATATTTTCTACCTTATCAGAAGATTATGTTTTAACTTTATCACATTTTGAAATGTGATCTTAGTAGAAAGCGATCATCAAGAAGATCATTCAGAATTATGGTCCAGACCATATTACAATTGAATTACAGTCAGGTCCAATCGTATCTACTCGGCAATCCCCGTAGCAAGTCGGTAAATATACCTCGTAGGCAGTACATGAATACACCAGAAATCCTGGGGTAATTCGCCTTATTTCCGGCGGATAACGCAAAATACACACAGGCACTAAATATGTATTTGAATACACACAAATTGGTTATATATCACAATTGAATGGGCTTTTTACCCTTTTCATTAAAAATGATCATATTAACACATCTTTGTTTCATATTTTGTCAATCGGCTGTTTTCGGTAATCCCAGGCTTGTTACGGGGATTGCCGAGTAGATACGATTGGCCCTTCGTTGCTGACCTACTTTCAAAAATGGCTCCCCATTACCTCCGAGGTTATTTTAAGAAATGGCCGAGGTGTTCCGAATGAGACAGGTCGTCAAATTACCAAGTCGTCATATTGAACTTATAGTAATCCAGCAATCGGAACTACTCGGGTATTTCCGTCAGCTGTGAAATACACCTCGGATATAAGTGTAGGGTTACAATTTTTCGGGTAAATCGGCATCCGCCAATTAACACCTTTTCTAAGCGTGCACGTTAAGTAGTTCAATGTACATGGAAGTGTTGGATATCTTTTTTAATCATTTCTTATCGGTAACTCATACGAAAAAGCGAAATCATAAGTTGTGACATATATAGTTGTTTCATTAATCAAATTAAACGACTTTTACGATTTCACATTTAAGATCTATTTTAACAACGAAAGTGAAGTGACGTCATTTCCGCGGGAACCAATATGGCGTCATCCCTATTATTTCAGAGGTGTTTTCATTGGATAAACCCGATGTGTTCAGATTGGTAATCCAGGAGTCAGGTCGTCAAATTAGGTATATGTCATAATATCTGTAATAACACTATATATAGTGTATTATTAGTGTTATTACAGGTATTATGACATATACCCCTATGCGTCAAATAGGACTTGTATAATATGTAGTGGTTTTATATATTCCTTATCTATTGATATAAGAAGTGAAACTATGTAGTCTAGATCTACTGTTTAAATTTTTATCATCTTTTTGATAGTTATTAAAAAAAGTTACCAGTTTGGAATTGTTTGAAGATATTTTGGAGAGTTCTCCCACTCTCTTACAACATATCATTCCAATCGGAACTACTCGGGTATTTCCGTGCGCTGTGAAATACACCTCGGATATAAGTGTAGGGTTACAATTTTTCGGGTAAATCGGCATCCGCCAATTAACACCTTTTCTAAGCGTGCACGTTAAGTAGTTCAATATACATGGAAGTGTTGGATATCTTTTTTAATCATTTCTTATCGGTAACTCATACGAAAAAGCGAAATCATAAGTTGTGACATATATAGTTGTTTCATTAATCAAATTAAACGACTTTTACGATTTCACATTTAAGATCTATTTTTAACAACGAAAGTGAAGTGACGTCATTTCCGCGGGAACCAATATGGCGTCATCCCTATTATTTCAGAGGTGTTTTCATTGGATAAACCCGATGTGTTCAGATTGGTAATCCAGGAGTCAGGTCGTCAAATCACAGGGGTATATGTCATAATATCTGTAATAACACTATATATAGTGTATTATTAGTGTTATTACAGGTATTATGACATATACCCCTATGCGTCAAATAGGACTTGTATAATATGTAGTGGTTTTATATATTCCTTATCTATTGATATAAGAAGTGAAACTATGTAGTCTAGATCTACTGTTTAAATTTTTATCATCTTTTTGATAGTTATTAAAAAAAGTTACCAGTTTGGAATTGTTTGAAGATATTTTGGAGAGTTCTCCCACTCTCTTACAACATATCATTCCAATCGGAACTACTCGGGTATTTCCGTGCGCTGTGAAATACACCTCGGATATAAGTGTAGGGTTACAATTTTTCGGGTAAATCGGCATCCGCCAATTAACACATTTTCTAGGCGTGCACGTTAAGTAGTTCAATGTGTATGGAAGTGTTGGACATCCTTTTTAATCACTTTTGAACAGTAACTCATACCAAATGGAGAACTTGTTGTTGTGACATGTATACTTGTTTCCTCAATCAAATTTAACGACTTTTTGGATTTTACATTCAAGATCTATTTTTAGAAACAAAAGTAAACTGACGTCATTCTCGCGGGAAACAATATGGCGTCATCCCTATTATTTCAGAGGTGTTTTCATTGGATAAACCCGATGTGTTCAGATTGCATATCATTCATGTATGAATCTTCCCCCAAGACCTTCGAGCACAATGTCAGAGGCCTGTTGGTCTACGGTCGGCAACTTACACAAATAGTAGGGAAAAAGCCGAGGGTATTTGAATGAAAAGCGACCGCAATCTCTCGACACTAACTCTTCATTTGGAAGTACATAAAGGTATTTGACTGTTACCCCGCCTAATCCGCCAAATGTAGACAGTTACTTGCATTTGCAGGAAAACAGCTAGATGTGTCATTTTTAATATCCAAGGTTAAATCACCCAAAAAAGGTATTCTTAAAAGTTATTCCTTTGTGTGCAGGCCACATCGTAAATATCGTCCTTTTGATTTTGTTTTAAACGTGTTACGAAGTTTTCCTAGCTTGGTCCTAATTTATGATTACTCGTTTCCGTCTCAGAAGCATTTCGTTTCATTTGTGATCGGTTTTCGCGGAGACCGGTTTCGCAATTAGTCGCATTCTTTTCATTATTGATTGTAATGATTAATCAAAATTGTTTTCAGCTACTCCATTGGAACTTATTTTGGGGAGCAAATGACATTGATTAATCATGACGATTTACTTTTCAGACAAAGATTCTTATTGTTGAAGACTCGAATGTGCACAGAATCATAAGTTTGCTGAGCGCACTGATTGCTCTGGCTTTTAATGTTTTACCATCACCGATGATCCTTAAGAATTGGAAAAGAAAGCCAGAAGAATTGCTTAGGAGGCTAGGGTGTCCTGGGGCGAGTGGGCTGAATATGAATCTTACCTCTTTTCAGGTACCATCGATTTATTTTCTACCATCTGGCAAATTTGAGACAGCCAGAAAAGCATTTGAGGCGGTCAAATTGGCCTGCATCCTTGTCTTAAGGAAAAACCCAGCAATCCATTGCAACATTGTCACAAACCAAGCAAATTATGGTAACCACTCAAAGACAGTCACATATGATTAGTGAAAAACATTGTTGTCAACTGATTAGTTGTGTAGTCTATATATATATACCTTCATGTCCCTAAAACAATGCATGAAGTTCCCAAGTTTGCTTAAACATTTCATGAACGTTTGATTACTCCAACCTTTGAGAAGACTGGTTTGAAAGGCAATTAAAATATAAGGAGCAGTCTTCATCCCACTGCTTTCAGCAATGAAAAGAAATGAGAGAATTAACCACTCAAAGACACAGTCACATCCGATCAGTGAGAAAAAAATGCTGCTGTCCACTGATCAGTTGTGGTGTCTCTTTAAAACTGCTTGTTTTCTATAACAATGCAATAGGTTTCAAGATTTGCATAAACATTCGATGAATGTTACAACATAATAGCATGGAAAACTCTTAAGATGATATGATTACCAGATGATTGGTGTGAAATTGTTACCTCTTGAACATTTGATTATTCAAAAGTCTGTGAAAACATTAGAAAGAATATATACAAACTTGATGGTTTCCATGAGGAGAAATTAAAATTAAAGTATTCAGTTATTTAAGGCATTCAAAACTGAGATTTGTGAGAATATTGGACTGACAGAGCCCTATTCTACTGTCTATACTGAGATGGCCTTTTTTCTGTCAACTGCCTGATGAAAGACATGCGCCTGTTAGTTTAAGTGAGTTGTAGTGTTTAATTGGCAAACCATAAAAGCTAGTGTAACTTTGAATCTTAGGGAAAATTACATGGTAATGTTTAATAAGAAAAAAAATAATCAATTGGGAAGCCTTCAAGGTTATAAAACATGAAACGCAGGAGCAAATACTTGATTTAGGTGCGTTCTAAATTTGGATATCCTCAGTATGGATTTTAAGAAGGCTAATAGAGCATTTTCCCGATTGGCTCTAGAGTAATCTTTAAGTTAGCTCCCAAAAGTTACTAAATCTTTCCAATGTTGTTTTGGAACTAACGCTATCTTTTTGTTGTTGTTCATAATCTAGGAGCGAGATACACCCGAGACAAAAAGAAGTTCAGAAGGAAGCTATAGACGTCTTTAAAGAAAAGATTGTATGAGCACCTTTGCCTGATCCTTGGCTGAAATAATGTTCCCAGTCCAATTAATGTCTTATATAGGTATGTTTGTTTTTCTAAACCCATGCTTTATCAGTTCCAGTATTTTTGTTAAAGTATATCATGAATAATAAAACTACTGCATGTAGTTTATCAAGTTTTAATGCCAGATTAACAGAGTTTGCAGATGACAAATATGCTATTTGTCTAGTTAACCTTTTTGCATGCTTGCTTAGGACTGCATTGATGTTTAAAGAAAAACAAATGCATAATAAGCTATTCATTGTGGCAAAAGAGAAATGAGTTTAATAGCAAACCTGGATTATAGTAATAAGACTTATAAAATCTCCTTCACAATGTTTATGTTTTTGAATGTATGTAAAGGACTGTGAATATGTTTCTTTAAAAGAAATTAGCTTTTAATAAGAATAAAGAAGAAACAGTTACATGTATAACAAACTGGTCAATATCGTCATCACCCCTACATCTTCTTTAGTGAAATTAAAATAATTTGGTGTATGATATAATCTAAAGGACCTCCACAAAGATCATTTAAATTGTAACCTCAGGGTCATAATTGTTCGTTATGCAGGGGTCATAAGTTGAGGTTTGGGTAAACCTACTTAGATGAGGCACATAACCCTATTGTTTTAATGATATATTAAATAGTAAATAATGCCCCTATTGAAAGAAGTGCTACATTATAAGCAGATGAAGATAACATATGAAGAAATTGTTTCCTTTTCCAGCACTGACAAAGATGGATGAAGAGTGTGTGACATTGAAGTAAAGCATGCATTGGTGCCTCTGCTGGAAACCTTTGAAGAGATAGGTATTGTAAAAGGCAAAATCACATTACATTATCACCTTTAACTAGATGACAAAGCTATTTCTTATGTGTGTTTATAATCTAAAATATGACTCTGATAAGTTTTATTTGCATGTTAAGCCTGCAATCTTCTAATACCGCTCAATCATAGAAAAATGTATTTATACCTTTTGGTTATCAAAATGTCCAAAGAAAAGCAGTAAATTACTTAATATCATTTTCTCAAGAAAAAGTATTGCTGCATTGAATGAGGAAATGAGCTCTGTAGTTCAGAGAACATTGTCTTCTTATCTCCTTTGGACCATTATAGGATATGACTTTTTGATTTAACTTTTAAAGGATTGTTTTCCAAATGATTGATAACAGTGTAATTTGTTTGGTACAGCATTTGTCAACAGTTTGTTACTGAAGTAAAACTAATATTTATTAGTTGGAACTAAATGTACAAATGTTTTTATGTTTGATTCAGAGATGGGTGTTATAGATTTGAGAATATATAATGTGCTGATAAACAAACAGATCTTATTTCTTGAAAAAATGCATTGGTATCTAGGTAGATAGTCCTTAATAAGTTAGTTGGTAACATGCCTGATTTGGAATACAGGTGCCCTTAGGTTTGTTACCTGGCTCAGCCGCTACTCTTGCCGACAATTAATTAAGTTAATGCTACATGATTTATTCATTTCTAGCAACTGGTAAATTATATCAATTTGGGAAAGCAGTCTGTGGGTTGGGTAAAATGTTTTTATTTTATTTTCAGGAAATATATGACACATGGATAGGTGCAGTGACTGCTGTAATGTGAATGTAATGCTTTTGAAAATGGTACTTAAACCCAATCAAACCAACCAACCAAAAATTTGTCAAACTTGACTTGTAAGCTAAGATGTCATTCTATCAAAGTTTTTTCTCTCAGGTTTTTCAACATGGCATCTGTACATGTCAATGGACTCTATAGCCTTTCAGAAGTAGCTTATAAGTACTTTAGTCTGTACAGTATCATGATTTCAACTGTATGATTATGAATTTGCTATTTTACAGGAACAGTACCATGGAGTATTTATGATGATGCCTATTATCTCCAAAACAGAACAGATTCCCTGCCTTGTGTGCCAATACAATTATAGTGACTGGTGACCATTAACGGATTCTGGTAAAATATTAGGATTTTCTATTTTGGTCCATTCCTCTTTTACTACTTCTATGTCTGTCCTTAATCTCAAAAGACCTCCACGCTAAATGACGTTAGCTGTCAATATGCCTTAAAACACAATTCATTCAAAAAATCCCCTCTTCTTAAAATGTCTATATCTCTTGTTTGCATCATGGAATTTTATAGTTTTTATATCTTCTATGGTTCTGTTCATTTGTGGTGAAAGAAGGTAAATAGTCAACCAGAACATGTCATTTTGAGTTCTTTCTCCCACCATCCCTCCATCCCTCCCTATCTCTCTCTATGTCCCTCCCTATCTCTCTCCCTATAACTTCTTATCTCTCAAGATATCTCCTTATAACCCTCCCTAACTTCCTCCCTGTATCCCTATCTTTTAATGTTTCCTTCCTTATTACTCTCGATGTTTATCTCTTCCCCCTGTATCCCTATTGTTCTATTTATCACTTATTTTCTCTCATCCATCTCCCTCATTAATCCCTATCTCTTCTTCCCTGTCTCCCTATCTCTCTATATCCCTCTCTATCTCTCTCTTCTGTTCTTCCCCCATATCGCTACCTTCCTCCCTATATCACTCTTTCTATCTCTCTTCTTTATCATTCACTCTCTCTTTTTTTTTCTCTCTCTCTTTCCTTGCTCTCCTCACTCTCTCTCTGCTCTATCTATCTATCTTACTTGCCCTCTCTCTTTCTCCCTTTCCCTCTCTGCTCTCTCTCTCTCTCTCTCTCTCTCTCTCTCTCTCTCTCTCATTTACATTGTTCTTTTTCTCCCTCATTTTGTCCTTCCATCTCT
>OX401415.1:34787525-35035366 GCA_947846245.1 Cerastoderma edule
GATTTGGGGAAATCCCAAATGCGACACCTTTAGATAAACAGATCTGTGTTATCTGATTGACAAGGTGTTTTGCGACTTTTGACTCCCTCTCAGATCTCCTAATAGCACGATTATCGCATGACTGACAATAAGAGGTGACCCCTGTTTGTCAGTTTACAGAGAAGTCAAACTTGTAAGTCTGTTTTTGTTGATATTTGGTTAGGGTTCATACTTAGAAGTTAGATCCCGGACTCCCTTACTTCCTGCTATATCTTATATACTGTAAAACCCACAGTCTGAGGACTACCTCTACTTGTTATACCATCTTTAAGCATTACAGTACATGTTCTTTGGACGACCTATTAGTTCTAGGCAAGTAAATGTGTCTTGCCAAAGGATACTCCACGATGAGATGAAATAGTAGGCGAGTCAAACTAAGTTGACGCGACCAGGAAAGATTGAGAAATTTTTGCATTGGACAATATCTCCCTTTAGATTGCCCCATCAGAAAAGGAAAGGCACATTTCCGTCTTAATTCTCCTCTTAGTTTCAGAGATTCAAGGTTCGGTAATTAAATTTGTCCCTAGTTCAGATCAATTGTTTATTGGTGGCAGTGTACCGCCAACCTATGTCGCCACTCCTGAACATTTTGACGGATTGAACCAAATATTGGCTAGCATCAGGTAGGAAAATCTTTTGACTATTCATAGAATTTGTTTATTTGGATTTTTACATCGTGTCAACAATTTTTCAGTTATTTTCGATGCCCGACTCATTATGGATAGAGAGGCATTCCTTACTTATCTGTCCATGAGAGAGGGTTAAGTAAGACACGCTGGACTTTACTAGTGTCCCTTTAAACCGACTGTAAACTGTTACAAGATGACCGTAACACATTATCAGCCTGCGACATGTTATGGCTATTAAACTTCAATGCTTCAAAGTGTGTAGTGCTAAAGGTTAGAGCTGCAATAGACTTTGTGTACACGGTCACAGTCGCACTCGTCTTGGCGTAGAACTTTATTGGGCAGAAAGACCTAGGTGTTCTCATTTCAACAAACCGACTTACACACATTGGACTTTATTCAAAATATTATGTAGCCGGGTGCATGAATAGACAAACACTGCTTCCGGACTAGAGTTCTTTTTAATGAACGATATATGTAGAAAAAGTCTTAAAATAAACATATAACACACTAAGCATATGTTACAGGTCAACATACTATTATACATAGAAGTTGATTAAAATAAATGATATGAATATAGATATCATTTAAGCTTAACCAATATACCAAAGAATCATTTACGTATGACGTCACAATCATTCCAGAATTGATGGTATGGCAATGTAAATAAGCTTACCAGCCCGCCAAGGTTTTGAGTCAGAATGATTGCATAAAGTTAAAACGGAACGCTCTATAACTCTCTCAATACACACTTTCTCACATGTTTCTCCATTCACCCGTGCACAATCACATTCTCGTGCAAAACTTACACAAACATATATCACATTCACCATAAATGTATTTCATTACTTTCCAAACATACGAGGCCAAGGAAGGAAATGGTAAAATATGGTATAATACAGTACACGCAGCACAGGGGCTCCCCATGGGAAATACACGTGACTACACTAACCAAAGAATTAGTACTATGATACGAATGTGTTTGTCAAACCAGAGACATAGAGTGTTATCTATGTCTCTGGTCAAACATCACCAATGAAAATCAGAAACATAGATAAATTATCTATGTCTCTGTGAAAATGTATCAACAATTTTCACTACGACAATAAGGCCACTTTTGGAGTACGTGTCGGTAGTTTGGCAACCACATCTTAGGCTAGTCAAACTAATTTGACGCGAACGGTAAATATAGAGATTTTTTTTAATCGGGCAATATCTCCCGTTTGATTGCCCCATCAGAAAATAAAAAGCAATCTTCACGTCGAATTATTTTAACTTATCTCTGGAAATATATAGATTTACTACAAAAGGTGCAAGACCGCTGTTTGTCATTATGCCCCAAATTCACATGTGCTTGAAAGTTTAGAACAAATGAGAAAACAGATAGACATACTTGGAACATTTAAAATTCGTTATCAAAATTATAGGAGTGAACCAGACAATGTCCTTTCTCTTCCAAACCGGAAGTTAAGAGGTAACTCTTTAAAGGCACATTAAAGGAGATTAATGCTATATAAAACTATATTAATTGGTAAACTTTTGGTCAGATTCAAATAGTTGTCAAAAAAAAAAACCCACCAGCACAACTTAAACGTGAAAGCCAACAAGAATTAACCCAGATTAACCAGTTTAATTGTGTGATTCTGAAACCCTGACCATGACAGTTGATACACAAATGTTTGAACCGACCAATAAATTCGTTATTTTGAATATGTAAACAAACAGGTTGTTGATAAACATAATTGAATTGGAGACTACTATATTTCAAGCACAAAATAACTTACGTTAAAGGCGTCTATTTAATAGGGTCTCAATGCATTCGTAAATTAATTGTCATGACTTTTATGAAAATAAGAAAAGAACTCCATATACTTCTTTAGAAATTTATTTCTACTTATCTCCTTTTATGTGCATTTAAAGTTACATAATATCAGTTCACACACAGATATGAGGAAATTCTTTTTCTCAAACCGAGTCATTAATGCATGGAATACCTTGGATAAAGAAATGGTAAAAGCTGATGATAAGCATCCTTCTCTGGTTTGGGCGTTGATAATGGCTACTTTCTCAAAGTGGCTGACAATGGCGTTGGTTTGTTCAGACTGTGTTCATTGGTTTGACCATTTGTCTGCCTTTTTGAGACAGTTGACACATGTATTAGAAACTGTAAACGCAGATAAAAGTGTTTCTACTAGAAATGTACAGGCAATCATGCCACACATGTATCATCAGATTTAGTCATTTTGGGACAGACGTTCCTTCTAATACATGAAGTAGATACTGTAAATGCAGATAAAAATGATTCTATGCGATAGGTATAGACACTCATGCCACACATGTAGCATCAATTTAGTCTTTGTGTATAGACGTTTCTTCTGATACCGCCAGACTATTGTCATGATTTGAATATAGGCCAACAGATAAAGTCTGGCCATTTCCGGTCGATAAACTACGTAAACTACAAAGTTCTATTTCTACCTGTCCTATCATTGTTGATCTCAAAGCGTCACGATTGTGTTCTACCTTTCAGATAAGGACTGATGATTCATACTGAGGGAGGTAAGGCCTATGGAAAATTGGTATGTGTAATATGTAGACATACATGTACTGATCCTTATGGTTCTCAGGTGTAGAGTATAGCTTTATTACTGCCTGTGTGTCGGCTTATTCGTTGGACAAGCCGACGAGAACCTCATAATTACGACAAAATCGATCTTTTGATATTGTCATTTATCCTGTCACTTGTGCAGTTTTGGGACCGATAACAGGGTGCTGTATAACATATTTGATATCCGAAATTAGATCACGTGATCCCTGCACTCACCTGTCAGTAACAAATTTTTCGTGTTGAAACAATTTTTTCGTCTTTCATTTTCAGTTTTTTGTTTATTTGAATCCATATTATCAAAAAGAATAGATGGTTGCTGTCTTTGAATAGGAAAGGTTATCGGACTTGGTTTCGGATTGTTATCGGTTTCACCTTCGGATTTCCGGTTAATTTTACTACGCCTTGCCCGATAACATTACCGATTCACGACACCAAACATATACTCTCTATTTGTCGGTAGGTTGAGTACTGAAATCCTTGTTTTATTTTAGGTTCCCATACATAATGTGGTACCACGCTCTTCTCGTATATGCTTTGGTGAACAGCTGTCAGGGTAAGTTGTATCGTTATTCCGCTTTTAAATATATCGGTTCTGCAAAATTGGTCTTTAGTATACGCTTTTTATTTGCGTTTTTCCTCCACCTTTACTCTCAATATCTACGACTTATGTTCATATACAAAGAAATGATATTATTGATATTAGATGAAATGCTTACTTTACGTACTCGTTATACAGATATTCCTTGTGCCAGGTGTATTAGCGTATGGGATTTTACGTTCACGGTTCTTTTACCTATCATAATATTTGATCTAGAAGTTGTACTGATGAGAGTGGGTACGTTATTTGCAAGCTGCTTAAGGTAGAATACCCACAATCCGCCATTTTGAAACTCATTCCTTGGTCAAATCACTTCGGTCGTTCTCGGTATACATCGTTCTGGTTTGGTACCTTTCGCATTAAAACCGAATGGGTTCAGTTTGTACGGCCCCGACCGATGTATACCGAGAACGAGTAAGTAATCCGAGGGAAGAATGAGATCCAAAATGGCGGATGATGGGTATTCTACATTAACCCATAATTAGTAAACCCTCACCTTAAATGGTCATTTGGTGTTATTAACACGTCACCAATGTAGGATTACTGTTAACATGTACATTCTAAGAACAATTCTGCGTGTATTTAAAACAATTTCGAACCAATTATCTGCAGCTGGTAATTTGAAAACATGCATTCAATGTAGAGAGAAATCTCTTTTCTTGTATAACCCTAAAGGTATTCACTTTTTAAACTTGATATTTATGTATATTAAGTTATATTTATTGCATATTCATGTCTGATAACTGATATGTACATGTGTATACATATCCCACGTTAGTGGCTAATAGTGATACACATTAATATGGACACCCATTCCAGCGTCTAGTGATGACTCGAACCTGTGGCCTGTGAGAGAGTTCCGTGGTATGTGGGTGGCCACTGTTTCAAACATCGACTGGCCTGATTCTTCACACGACAGCCCACTTAAACAACAACAGGATCTGGAAGCTCTTGTTGACAAGTGCCACTTGATGAACTTTAATGCGATCGTGTTCCAAGTTCGAACCTCTGGCGAGGCTTTTTACAACTCCTCGTTGGAACCCTGGAGTCAATATCTGACCGGTAAGTCAGGATCTATAATCAGAGTAAACGCCTGTATAGAAACTGATATCCAAAGGGATATATTTATCCTGTTAACAAGGCAATTTACAGACAGATAACAGGGTGCCGTATCACATTTTTGATATCCGTCACTAAATCACGTGACCGCTGTGCGCACCTGATGGTATTGATTTTCCGTTTTGTTTCAGTTTCTTTCATGTTTTTTCTTTTATTTTTGTTTGTTTATTTGAATCCATATAGGTTACAATATCAATAGATTAGATTATTAATGTCTATGAATATGAAACGTTATCCGCTCGTCTACGGATTATTACCAGATATGCATTCGCTCACCGGAAAATATTCCTATGCCTTGCTCGATAACATTTCCTTTCACAATACCAACCATCTATTATCTTTATCCAACGGTATAGAATGGGAAGAATGCCAACTTTAGGACACGAGGTTCGTTGAGTATTTGGGTCCTTGTCACTTTTCATTGATCCATTTTTGCACGAATGTTTAATTCAAGTTAAACTAATACTTTGTGTCACAAACGATGTAAAATACACAGGTAAAACATAAACTACAAACCGAATAAGAATATGTGGCAAATTGTGAACAAATTCACCTGGCGTTGATGACTTCTATTTTCATAATTACACACTACATTGGGTTTCTTTAAAATTTCTGTGCGTCATAGGATTATTTTTTGAAACTTTCGAAAATAAAGGAATATAGATTAATTCAACATTTCAGCTGAGAAACCAATAGCATATAAGATGAATTTTGACATTTTCATTTTATAAAAATCCGAAGGAAATCCGACATAATCTAAATATAGCGTCAAGCTATGAACAACCGGTCACGTGACGCTCACGTGATACTAAGACTACGCGCTGAAAACAAAAATGAACGCTGACGCTAGTATCTTCTAAGTTAGGTGTACATCGTCACGTGACAGGCACTTGACAGCCAACGACTAATTACCATATAGCTGTAGTAACATACAAAAGTCGAGGCCGCGGGGATTTTCAGTCAATATCTTCATTTATACCGAGATTTTGCCGTTTTTCTTTTAATGAATATTTGTTAGAAGGGTAGCTGAATACCATACGCAAATTCTACTTTTTACCTATATATATATTAAGTGTATGACGTCCAAGATTTTTAAATATCTTCGGGTCTGTCCGTCAATAATAACTATTCATCTGTAATGAGAACCACGGTATTTATCGAACAATCCCGACATTTTCCGATCTTTTGTCGAGTATAAATTTCTACCGCGTCTTCCCATCCTAATTTATTCTCGCATGAAGGTCAACGTCAGTTGAATTTGTCCACACTATAGTAGTAGTCTGAATGATTTTGATAGTGGAGGACAGTGTTCCAGGGATAGAGCGTTGGTTTCTTGACACGAGGGTCGTGGGTTCGAATCATGTGAGAAGCGGGATCTGCCTTGCAACCTTTCATTAGTTCACATTCGGTTTCTTGACACGAGGGTCGTGGGTTCGAATCATGTGAGAAGCGGGATCTGCCTTGCAACCTTTCATTAGTCCACATTCGGCGAGAGTACTGGTTTGTTTCTAGGAAGCAGAATCGAGAGTGATTAATCTAAGTTGTAAGAACTTGTCTCACTATCGATGTGAAATAAATACGTTTGAACTAATGCCTTCAATAATCAGCCGGTTCCCCTTATTGTAGGTTCTCAAGGAACCGCCCCGAGTCCATTCTACGATCCTCTAGAATTTTTGATAGAGAAGGCGCACGTTAAGGGAATCGAGGTCCACGCATGGTTTAACCCATATCGCGCCCATGCTGGTTCCCCTTCCCTGTCGGGCCTGGCCGGGAACCATATGGCAAGACGGTTCCCCCAGTACGCGTATCCGTACGGCAATAATCTCTGGATGGATCCCGGCGCGCATGTCGTTCAGGACCATATTACCGCCGTGTTTCTCGATGTAGTACGGCGGTATGATGTAGACGGGATCCATATGGACGACTATTTCTACCCGTATCCCGTCGCGGGACGCCCATTTCCGGATAGCGATACCTACAATACGTATAGAACAGGAGGCGGAACTCTCGGACTGAGTGACTGGAGGCGACATAATGTGGATACACTAGTACAGAGGTTGAACACCGAAATTCACTCCCTTAAGTCCTTCGTCAAATTTGGAATCAGCCCGTTCGGGATCTGGAAGCCCGGGTACCCGTCAGGTATCCATGGACTAAGTGCGTATGACGAACTCTATGCTGACTCGAAGAAATGGATAGAGGAAGGGTGGGTGGACTATCTAGCACCGCAACTATACTGGCAGATAGACCCGCCTCAACAAAGTTACCCCGCCCTACTTAAATGGTGGCTCCAACAGAATCCGCACAAACACCATATTTACACGGGAAACTACGCCTCGCGCTGGGGTGTACCGGAAATAGTGAAACAGGTCCGTATATCACGTGATCTAAAGTCTAACTTCAGCCTTGGGAACATTCAGTTCAGCATGCAACCCTTCACATCGAACCACAACAATATAGCAGACGCGTTTAGAACTAGTCTCTACCAGCAACCGGCCATTGTACCGGAAATGAGCTGGTTGAAGGCACCTGCCCCGGCCAAACCGACGGATGTTAAAGTGACGGGGAATACGGTCATGTGGTCTAATGGACCGTTGGTATCATACTGGACTGTCTACAAATACGAGGCTGATATTTGGAATTTGATTAATGTGTTATACAAGAACATAACATCTGTGTCTGGTCTTAAACCTGGGAGCTATGCTATCAGGTCGCTAAACAGAGTCGGGGCGGAGAGTGGCCAGGTTAACTTCGTCATCAATGCAACAATATCGGTTGTCATAGGCTGATGTGTGAAGACTGAATAAATAAAGCATATATATTCGCTAATTGAATGCATTTATACTTTGGCAACACATAACCTTTTTCAAATAGTACCGTCCTAATTGTCTTATATCATTTGAAAATAAATACAAGGTTAGCAACTTAAAAAGAAACTGGGCCTTCTTTTTAAAGAAATGTTCATTTGTGAAGCGGTGATAGTTCACATTTCAATGTCCCCAGGGTCGAAACAGAATTCATATTTGTGACCTTGACCAGGCCTTCCAGCGGTAATGGTATACGCATGGGTTAACATTGGTCTTCTTGGACAATAACGCATGTACCACAAGGAGAATAACGCATGTACCGCAAGGACAATAACGCATATACCGAAAGGACAATAACGAATGTACCACAAGGACAATAACGCATGTACCGCAAGGACAATAATGCATGTACCGCAAGGACAATAACGAATGTACCACAAGGAGAATAACGCATGTACCACAAGGACAATAACGCATGTACCGCAAGGACAATAACGCATGTACCGAAAGGACAATAATGCATGTACCGCAAGTACAATAACGCATGTACCGCAAGGACAATAACGCATGTACCACAAGGACAATAACGCATGTACCGAAAGGACAATAATGCATGTACCGCAAGGACAATAACGCATGTACCGCAAGGACAATAACGCATGTACCGCAAGGACAATAACGCATGTACCGCAAGGACAATAACGCATGTACCGCAAGGACAATAACGCATGTACCGCAAGGACAATAACGCATGTACCGAAAGGACAATAACGCATGTACCGCAAGGACAATAACGCATGTACCGCAAGGACAATAACGCATGTACCGACAGGACAATAACGCATGTACCGACAGGACAATAACGCATGTACCGCAAGGACAATAACGCATGATCCGAGAGGACACTAACGCATGTACCGAAAAGACAATAACGCATGTACCGCAAGGACAATAACGCATGTGTCGAAAGGACAATAACTCATGTACCGCAAGGTCAATAACGCATGCTCCGAAAGGACCATAACGCATGTACCGAAAGGACAATAACGCACGAAAGGACAATAACGCATGTACCGCAAGGACAATAACGCATGTACCGCAAGGACAATAACGCATGTACCGCAAGGACAATAACGCATATACCGAAAGGACAATAACGCATGTACCGAAAGGACAATAACGCATGTACCGCAAGGACAATAACGCATGTACCGCAAGGACAATAACGCATGTACCGCAAGGACAATAACGCATGTACCGAAAGGACAATAACGCATGTACCACAAGGACAATAACGCATGTACCGAAAGGACAATAACGCATGTACTGCAAGGACAATAACGCATGTACCACAAGGACAATAACGCATGTACCGAAAGGACAATAACGCATGTACCGCAAGGACAATAACGCATGTACCGCAAGGACAATAACGCATGTACCGAAAGGACAATAACGCATGTACCGAAAGGACAATAACGCATGTACCGAAAGGACAATAACGCATGTACCGAAAGGACAATAACGCATGTACCGAAAGGACAATAACTCATGTACCGAAAGGACAATAATGCATGTACCGAAAGGGGTTCCCCGATCATTTTCCTCGTTCGAAAACTATTGCCTTTTATCAAACAAAGTGGGTGTAATCTAAGATAAATGTACATGAATCTCGGGCCACTCTATCCACCCAGATGGACCATGCTAGAGTTGTTCCACCTACAAAATAATATTTTACGCAGAAACATAATTATACACCAAATACCGTAGCCTCTTTAAACGTAGTTTGGTAAAAAGGAGACATTTAAACACATTCGGCATTAACACCCCCCACCCCCACCCCAGTTTATCCATGATGCGCCACTCGTTTCTGACACATATGGTACATTTTGTAATACGGCGTCACAACCCAGTAAAATCGCCCCTTCCCCAACAAGTGGTCCTCAAACTTGGCCTATTTGCAGACAGAGTTGTTTATGTTCGGGTTGATAACTGGTCAATATTTCGTACACCAGCCTAAACGCAGTGGTGCAGATGTAGAGCGTCGGCCACTTGTACCGAGGGAACCAGGTTTAATCTCCGAGGTGAAAATTGCCGAGAATAGCCCTCAAATCGGAGTTAGCACTGGTTAAGTATGCAAGAAGCAGTCATCTAGCCATTATGGTACTTGAACCGACTTCATGCTTATGCAAACAGGTTAGATCCAGGCCAGTCGCCAAGTATATTGACCGCTGCCTTGTGATCTAACCTGTTTGCTACTCTGAGTATATTTTCTCATCACAATTAAGCAGATATTTAAGATTTTGGAAAGCAGAGGACAGAAACAAATCTATTTTCAGAAAATTACACAGCATTCTAAGGGTTATTAGGCCGTAAATGTCCGTCACAATCGATGTAAGATAAATACGTTTATACCAAACGCCGTTATTCTGATGGCGCGACGTAAGTATAAAAGTTGACAGCCTTGTTCAATCAGGTAATGTAGTAATGGCATATTGCGAGCGCTGACGACACCATGTCGACGAGAGGTGAGTTTAACCACCTGCCCTTATCATTCTAAATCACTCGGTCATTCACTTAAAACTCGCATTCAATCAGGGCAAAACACGTGTCGTCAACAAGTTAAGTCTTGACAGAACTTGTCCCAAAAACTGCACCAGTTACATGCTTCATTTAGAACTGTTTATTTGAATGGTGTTAAACACCTTTCCAACAATTCTGTCTTGACAGAACTTAACGCCCAAACGGCGCCATGTGAGACTGCATTTATGACTGTTTATTTTAATGGTGTTAAAATGGGTGTGACCATGTGGTTGAGGTCGCGGACTTAAAACTAGGGGCCCCGGGTCCAAGCCCAAACGACACCTTTGGTTTCATGGAAGCGACCATTGGCGAGTCACTTTAGAGCCCTAGTCTAGTACTGGTGGATCCAAAAAAGCCAAAACATGTCTGAAAAATTGTTGATATGGCGTTAAACACAAAAAAATAGCAAACAAACTAACACAATTTGTACAATAAAGATAATATGTACAATAAAGATACGTAAATGGTCTGGTGTTGTTAGTTGTAGAATGTATAGAAATATAAACAATGTGTTGAAAACGATATATTTGATAAAAATGGAAATATTTCAATGGGATAAATAGAAATAACATCTCGAAGTTTAGATGTACACCCCTCTAACCATTAGGCGATTGAAAGCGAAAATTAACAACTACCATCAAGTTAATGACGATTGAAACACATTTGTAAGTACGGAGGTTCGTCTAAAATGAGAAAGGTGACAATCGATTGTTGGTTTATTTTAATTGGTGTCCTTTTTACATTATGTCTACAGTGTTTCGATTTATAGTGCGCTGACAAACTGTTTAAGGTAGAATACCCACAATCCGCCATTTTGAAATTTATTCTTTGTTCGGAATACTTTGGTCGTTCTTTGTATACATCGATCCAAACTCCTCACAGTGATCTCCCTTTATGGGGTTGATCACTGCCATCACAAATATCACATGACCACCTACTTAGAAACGAAAATGGTGTTAAAAGATGGCGGCGAAACTAAAAAATTGTAATCCATTAGTGCTTTATTTATAAACAAAACCATTTTTTTTTTTTCAACTTAACTGGTCAGAAATCAATACAACAAGGTATTGTTACTATATTAACTAAGATATCCGGTAATCTCTTAACAAAACAGCATCATTTGAATTTCATCCAAATCTGGATGAAAAATCTTGTGGCAGTGATCGATGCAGCGTAGCAAGGGGAGATTACTGTGAGGAGTTTGACATCGATCGGGGCCGGAACTATTCGATTAAATGCGAATAGTTCCGGCCCCGATCGATGTATACCGAGAACGACTGAAGTAATCCGCCGAGAGAATGAGATTCAACATTGCGATTTTAATATGGGTATTCTACCTTTATGAACAAGGATGACATTTTGTAATAATTTGCTTGATACGACTCTCTCTTCACGCTCTTGGTTGAGCTTCCATTCGACGTCAGACCTGTCGTCGCTAATCATAAACGTCTCTACCTGTATTTGTTCCCTCGAAGAAACGTGTCCGGTGGTTAGCGGTGTTTCTTTACAGACAAGAAAGTTTGAAAGTCAAAATACAAACGTCATTGAAACAACACAAATGTATTGTAGTTGGATATACAAATTAAAGTAGCTATTAAAAGCTTACTTTATTCGGGAAGCGTTAATTTATCTAAGTATGTACAGTCTAAAAGCGGTAGATCTAAAAAAAAAACCATTTGTCACCTATTTGGATTCAAATACATATTAATTCACTGTATAACCACTTTAAAGAATTAAAAACAATTTAATTTTACTTTCAATGACTATTCTCAGTGCGTATCCTACAACAGTTAAGCCGTTGTGCGGAAAGTAATATACCCGTTATCCGCCATTTTGAAACTCATTCCTTCGTCGAATTTCTTCGGTCGTTCTCGGTATACACAGCCTGGGCCGGAACTATTAGCGTCAAACATCGGTTCCGTCGGGATTGTTTACATCAAAATGGATAGTTCCGGTTCCAACCGATGTTTACCGAAAACGACTGAAGTAATACGACGAAAAATGAGTTTCAAACGTAACGTGTAGATTATTGATATTCTTCCTTAAAGGAATGGCCTTTTAACTTCCAAACTTCTACACATCTGTGAGCAAGAACCTTTAAGAATCAAGTCTAGCTCTCGTCGTACCACGCTCAGATGGAAATCGTTCGATTTATGGTGGTGAAATAAGAACTCGAGAAGGGGGTCACGGGTTCGAGCCCCACCGACACCTCTGGCTTCATGGGAGCGACCTTTAGCTAGTCACTTCAGAGCCCTAGCCATGTACTGATGGATTTAGGAAAGACTTTACATAACTGAGAAATTGTTGATATGGCGTTACATACCATTTCACGTCGGTATTACTTTTACACGTTTGTTACATCAAGTTATCAAGAATACAATCACCCGTTTGCTAAGGACCTTACAGTCTGTCTTTAAACAATGAAGGAACTACAAGCATGTTCACCTTAAGGTAGAATATCCGTAATCCGCCCTTTTGAAACTATTTTTTTCTTCTAATTACTTCGGGCGTATTCGGTATTCATCGGGCGGGGCCGAAACTATTCGCTTTGAGCCGATTAGTTCCGGCCCAGACCGATTTTTACCGATAATGCCCGTAGTAAACCCGAAAAGTGAGTTTCAAAATGACTGATTATGGGTATATTACCATAATTGTACAACTTTTACCTTAATTGTACGAACTTCATACCCTTCAATTTGAAATATGTTCAAACCTGTTCTTGTCTCACATCGGACATGACTTTTAAGATGACTCATTGTTGCATTTCCGTGCTCTTTAGGCGTCTCTATGTTTAATAGTGATTGTAGATATCAATCCTTAAAAGCAGTCAACTTGCTGTAAATTAACACACAAACCGCACACTTTTCGTTTGATTTCTGATGATTCATGAAATGAACGATGTTATTGGCAACTTTAATTAGCATGACCATTTTGTTGATTTGAATAACTTATTGTAACAGTATGTTTCAAAATATCTTTACATATCTACATACAGTGAACCCTCGTTTAACCGGACCCCGATTATCCGGATGTCTCGCAATCCGAACGAAATTGTAAGGGAACGGAATTATTGGACCAGTTTGTTGCAGACGACTTTTGAAAACATTGTGGGTAAAGGAGAAATTGCTCGTGACGAGCAATTTCTCCTTTTCCCACAAGGTTTTCTGCCATATCAGAAGATTGTCTTTGAATTTCATCACGTTTTGATATGTCTTCTGCAAACTCTTTCAATTTGGGACGGTCGACAATTTGGCGTTTGCTAAAGGGTTATAAGTATATACCGCTCATACAGACCGTTTATGTCTTGATGTGAATAAGAACATGCTCTGCTTCATTAGTCCGGATTATTCGGTAAACCGGACATTTTGTTGGGAACGGACATGTTCGGATAAACGAGGGTTCACTGTAGTCTTCGTCGCGCTGATTTGCGCGTAAGGCCGTACCCAGGGTTCGCCAATGTAGTCGGTCCTTCGCCGTGTCTGTACTTAGCCCAAGGTCCAGTTTTCCTTCCTCATATCTTTCTCAACTGCCAGGTTACCTTTGGCCTGCCTCTTAGTCGTCGACCAATGGATGGCAAGCTTAGTGCAACTTTTGGAATACCCAACTCTTCCATTTTATGTACATTATTTAACGGTGCATTTACCCATGGTATCCCATATTTATCGCTAGTCATGATCAACAGTTTTTTCAAGCAAATGAATTATTTCCTAATGAAGAACGTTTAAGGAATGATGAATAAATCGTGTCAAACAGAAAATGTCATTTAGTGAGTTTGATGGAGTTTGATGGAGACGTGGTAAAACGCGGGGAATTTTGGAGGCCCATGTAACGTGTCAATGTCCTTAACGGATACCATATAACCTCTCCATACTACATAATATAGAACACACTATGAAAACTCTTCAATAACATGTTTCCGAATCATCTACACAGAGATGCATATCTGTTTTTCCCGCCATCGGAAACAATGCATTAAATTAACTCAACTTTGGTTAGTCTTTTATTCCTCTTTAAAGTTGGCATAAATAAGATGTCATTAAAAACAATAAAGATCGAGTTAAGACAATTAACTCGAAACAAGTTTTATCAGAGATTGTGTCAACAACTATCTTTCTCTAATGTTTTTTAAGAAAGAAAAAAATTCCTTTTCATGTTCTAAATGATCATGAAATGTTTCAAAACGGTTATCCATTCCGATGTGCGGATTTGGCTTATATAACGGAACTAAACTAGGCAGTGATTTAAATCACTAGTAATGCTCTACATTTAAGCATGAAGATCGAAGAAACATACCTCTGAATGGCATTTTTTAATAAGCTTGTTTCATGAAAAAGATAGTTGAATGAACCCCTTTAGAAACAATAGAGATTCGCAAGTTTAATTATTCCTACACGTTTACCCATGGCGCTTAAATTCAACTAGAGAAAAAAAAGCGCATAAATGTTGTGGTTACTATTCACTGACATCATTATTATTTTACGAATGATTCGTTATGTGTGTTTTTGTGATAATTAATTAACCTTTGCGGAGAATAAAACCCGCCTGGACCCTATATAAACAGCGTTAAACCGTATGTCTTCACCACATCTCTCCTATCGCCGTACTTGTACAACTCAAGGTAAGACTTATGATCATACTTCACTGTATTAATTTATTTTTGTAACATACCAGTTTTGGTTTACATAATGTTATTACTTACATATGTTATTTCAGGTTACAAGCAATTAGATATATTGTCATAATAATTCAATTTCAATTCATTTCAATTTATTCAAGTATCAAAGCCCTCTTGCCAATATACTTACACGTATACGTTATATATACACATTGTAAGCGACAAGCAGTTGAAAACAAGTATAATTCTGACAAAAGCTGATGAAATAGATTCATAAATTGTATAGGATCTCGTTCCTATAAGTAAAAGTTTCAATAGATTAGTTTACCTTTGGTCGGATAGTTGTTTTGTTGCCTTGGTTAAGAATAGTGGTAAGAGTATTTCTAATCCTAATTCATAGAATGTATTTGTAAAATTAATAAGAACTTGGATCTTCGTATGCCAAACATAAAGATATAGACGATATTTGCCTCCAACAAACTAGAACATTGGCTTTTTGGTATGGTGGGCAACATTGCTTAGTTCTGTCTATTCAAACGTACCTTCCCTGTACAATCATACGATTGAGGTTAGAGCTCATGCACTTAGACAAAACCTTCCTGAGAAGATATGGCATATCGCCGCTTAAATTATGTTCTGGATATAAGGCAGACGTAAAATTGCTATAGCATGCTGTCTTGGGAGTATTCACACCTAATGACTCGATCCAGTGTGGTCAAATGACGAGGTGTCGGAATGTGTTTGTGAATACTGTTTGTGATCATATTGTCTACACATAAAAACTCGTAAATGTAATATCACTCAGTTATTGGCCATAAGACACTGTCACACCCATGTATAAATGCTTATCTTGTCACTAGTGGCATTTTGGGACCGATAACTAGGTACCGTATAACATTTGTGATATCCGGCACTAACCATGTAACACATGCACATGACGAATCATGGCGTCATAAGAACGAAATGACGTCATATTAACATCATTCTCTACTTATTTTTTTCTTTTTTTCTCGGGTTTTATTATTACATCTTGTTTGTTTGAAATACATAAAGGTAACAGGATAAATAGAATAGAAAGTTGGTGTCTTTGAATGGGAAAAGTTATCGGGCTCGGCCTCGGAATATTATCCGTTTCGCCTTCGATTCACCGGATAATATTCCTAAGCCTTGCCCGATAACATTTCCGATTCACGACACCAACCATCTATTCTCTATTTCTTAAGGATAGTTTTGTACATCGATCAATCGTATCTACTCGGCATTCCCCAGCACAAGTTGGTAGATATTCCTCTTAGGTTGTTTATGGGGATATTCGGCTGCTTTCCACCGGATGACACATTTGATTACAACATACACACAGGGACTAAATAATTATGTACATATACACAGCCATCATATCAACAAATCTGTTTCATACTTTCTCAATCGTTTCTACTCGGCAATCCCCGGTTTGTGTCGGGGATTGCCGAGTAGATACGATTGCAAACGGGCATTCCCTTACCTCCGAGATTATTTTAAGAAATGACCGAGATTTTCCGAATGGTACATCGGTATCACATATTGTCTGTTGTTGTTGTTGCTGTTGTTGTTGTTACTAATGGTTAAATTATTGTATTTGCAGAATAAAAGTCATCATGCAGGTTCTCGTGATTTTAGCCTCGTTGGTTGCAGTGGCCTTGTCCACACCTGGTATGTATCCTTATCTAGATCCCCCACCCATAAGCCCTTATAGTGCTGGAACCAACTTCATGCTTATGCAAACAGGCTAGTTCTAGGACGGCCGCCAAGTATATTGGCGGCTGGCCTGTGATCTAACCTGTTTGCTATTCCGAGTGTCTTTCTGAATCAAAATTAAACAGATATTTAAAGTTGTGGAAAGCAGACGATACAAAAGTCTATTTTAAAAAAAACCTACCCAGCATTCAAAGGGTTAATGAATGGTAATTGTCGAATAGTTTGTGTGTTGATTTCCAAGCCAAATAATGTTTTTATGCAAGATGGGAATCTGGACGTAAAGCAAATTTTAATGATGGTCTGATGCCTCATTTGTTCGTAAGTTACCACTATTAAATAATCCATGAAAATGTTATTCAGTCTGAGGCTATGTTAATACCGAACACGATTCATTCAGAGATGTCTTACTGGAGCCTTCTGAATGACTGGTGTCCTTGTTAAGCCGTTGGTTGTCTCGTACAGCATGATTCCGTATATTTTCTCTGTGGTCGCTTAAAACAAAAATGTAGGATTAAGCGTTCTGGGTATGATTACTGTATACCCGACAGTACCGGCACAGTGTAACTCGTGATGTAGATAGACGTATACCAATCGTGAAGAATCAACAAAATAATTTGATTTTATGCGTAAACGTTTTCCCCCATACACAGTTTCTTAGATAGTAAGTTGAAAAATAGAATGACGAAAAGCGGTCAATTGCTTTGCATGCATGGAATATGGCGGTATTTGAAGTTCAGTATTTTACCATTGTGTTGCCTGTTGAATGAGAACGTCACAAACAAGGCCAACTTATCATGCCGTGGTTTTATAAGTCTGTCATCGTTTTTATCTATTGTTAAAGGTGTCTCAAGATTTCTGAATAAGCTTATGACTTAGACACTCTGAAAAGACATTGTTGACTTTAAAGGTTTATGGTATTTTACACAATACGATTTAGTAGAACACAGTCATATTTTTAAGTCTAGATCTTAACAGGACAACTCAAAGATTGACGATTTAATTTCTTTCTAAATTCAATGTTTTCTACGGATAAAATGATATCACAGATTTATATACTTACATAAAATAAGAATAATGATACATTTTAATCACCTGTCCGAACCGTTAGGAAAAGGTAAATTACATTTATGTTGCAAACATAGTAAACGGTTTTAATTTTTTCTTTAGCAAACAATTATCTAAATTTGAATAACACAAGCGACAGTAATTCGGATACCATCACCGCTTGACTGTACTACATACACCTTATTTCCGTTATATAAAAATCATCGAAATCCGTAAGAGATTGCCATCAAAGTTCTTAAGGATATGGAAGCTCTTTTCACGTTTTTTAAATGAAAACCACGTTGCTAAGCAATTGAAGGATAACGAAATAAAAATGGGATATTATTCAGTAACGAGGACTGAAAAAAAAAATCACAATTTTAATGTGTATAATCTGTGAGATAGCCCTTTAAATGCTTTTTGTTATTTGCTCATCAAGAAATACATGTACAATGATGCTATAAATACTAATATTTTTAGGTATGATGGGCGGTTATGGAGGATATGGTGGCATGGGTGGATATGGCGGCTATGGTGGTATGGGTGGATATGGCGGTATGGGTGGATATGGCGGCTATGGTATGGGCGGTATGGGTGGATATGGCGGCTATGGTATGGGCGGCGGTATGGGTGGATATGGCGGCTATGGCGGTATGGGCGGCTATGGTGGTATGGGCGGATACGGCGGCTATGGTGGTATGGGCGGTTACGGTGGTATGGGTGGATATGGCGGCTATGGTATGGGCGGTATGGGTGGATATGGCGGCTATGGTATGGGCGGTATGGGTGGATATGGCGGCTATGGTATGGGCGGCGGTATGGGTGGATATGGCGGCTATGGTATGGGCGGCGGTATGGGTGGATATGGCGGCTATGGTATGGGCGGCGGTATGGGTGGATATGGCGGCTATCGTCGAATGGGCGGATACGGTGGATATTACCGTACGTCTGATCTTTTATTCGTTCTGTTGTGTCATACATATAAATCGAGTAAGCTTTCATTCATTGTGTTATTTGATTAGACTGTCGACTTCGAAGAAGATACATGACTCGGCCTTGCAGAAGCATGGTTACTGGTGCATATTTCATTTCCGATCAAACAAAACAAAACTGTCATCTCATTTCTTTGCATAAATGTCTGGTTTGAACGCAATACTCGGATAGAGTTAATGTAGTTCTTTAGACTAAATTAGAATCTTTTATATTAATGTTGTTGTAATATGACAAAACAATGTAAAATATTGTATCACAGTTATAAAGTCTGTTTCCTCTGCAACAAAACTGCGTTACTTTTACACTATTTTCTATTTTTTTACTATTTCAGGCAAGAAGTACTAAATCCTTGACCCCCAGCAGACGACGAATGAACTGGAACATCATATACGGCACACGGCTTTCTTCCATCTCTCTTGTTCGATTAGCGGCTTAACAGTGTTTGTTAAAGATTGTTTTCGTTGATTTTGATGAGGGGATACCTCTGTTTCTTTTAATTATAACATTTTCGTAAGCAAAAACAATGTGTTTGTGTCTATTGAATTTCGTCATATTTGCTTTGAAAAACCCTTGCCACCTCCAATGATATATTTCTGGTAGGCTATATTCCCTTCGATAACTCGAATGAAATATTCCTAACATTCCCTTTTTTACCCCCATGGAAAATTCCTGGTATTCCTTTCAATACCTCTCATGAAATATGCCGGATTTTCCCTTCGTAGCCTCAATTGAAACATTCCCTTTGAAACCTTAGATGAAATATTCCTGGTATTCCCTTCTTTCCCCCATTCAATCATTCCTGGTAATCCCTTCGATACCTCTAATGAAATATGGCATATATTCCCTTCTTAGCCTCCGCTGAAGTATTCCTGGTATTCCCTTTGATGTCTCCAATGAAATGTTCCTGGTATTCCCTTTGATGTCTCCAATGAAATGTTCCTGGTATTCCCTTTGATGTCTTCAATGAAATGTTCCTGGTATTCCCTTTGATGTCTTCAATGAAATGTTCCTGGTATTCCCTTTGATACGACGAAGAAAATATTCCAGAAATACCCATCGATACCTCGAATGAACTATTCCTGGTTTTCCCTTGTTCCAGATCTATGTAACAGGAACTTGAAGCGGCAGTAACGTCAAGTACAAAGTTTGTCTAATCTATTATTGGTGAAAAATTAATAAAGATGCTTAACAAGATTTCAAGATTAGGACAGTTTGATTATTTTATTATGAGGTTAAGAAAATTTAGACAAATATTGCCAGAGTGAACAGTTCTCAAGCAAAGTATAATTACGGCGTTTCCAGTTAAGTGCTTGTTGTTGTTTCCTTGGACGGGTGCAAAAGGGAAAAGCCAGCGTTCCTTTAACGCGCATGGTATTTATGTTTCCCGCGTCTGGATACATAGTCCAGCATCCTCAGTAAACTGGTTCCCCGCTGTCTAATGGCTCCATTAAGTTCATTAAGATAGACAACGGCAGTCAGACCTGATTTAAACAGTGTATAAGGTCTCTAGCTTTGATAGACGAGAGACCCATTCCCAGTCTACGTCCTCAGCTGTCACTACAATTCCATCCAATCAGATTGGGTGATTCCTTAGCAATAGTATCTTCGGCCAATCAAATGGTCGCTAGGGTTCAGACCTAGGTCTTCCTCCGCGTCTGGGAATTTAAGAAGTTGTTCTTTGGTAAAAGAACCATTACAACTTCACAATAGGTCTTCTTTTAGGGCTAGCGTCCGTTACTAAAAATTACTTATTCTATAACAATCTATTTTACTAAAGACTGGAAAATGCATTATAATCACACACCGTAGAAAATACACTATGAACGGAAAACAAAAATAAACAACATGAGCGTTCGACTGAAATCCACTCAACTCAAGCAGACACAATGCTTACTGTCTAGATGAGGCACGTGACCATTTGCATTACATTCAGGTTAGGATTGTTGACAACGTTTATCTTAATAAGTATTTTGAATTATCTTGTTTGGTTGGTTGGTTTATCTCGATGTCGAATTGTCATGGGTTTTCACGAGCTAACGTTAATAACACTTGAGATATTCAAATGACTAGTCAAACTAATTCGCTGCTCTCGGGTAATATTGCGAAACTGTTGCATTGGGCAATATTTCCCGTCACGTCAAATTTTCGAACCATTCATTGAATGATGGCCATAGAGGTATTTGCGACGAAATATTTGTCGCAACGTTTAAACACCGATATTACCACAATTACAGATGATCTTTACTCACAGTTATGAGTTTATCCCTTTTGCAATCGATTTATACACTTAAAATGTCTGTATTTCACATATTTACTTTGTAAGAACGGTTTAATTGACACTAGGTGACGATTTTCTGCTCCCGATTAACTTTCTTTGCGCATGCGCATTGGAATGCGAAAAATCCCAATTTAGCGTTTTTAATTGTTTAACAACAATTGATGCCATTATTTGGTGGTTTGTAAGTTTATTTTCATATCTTGTCAATTGACTTTGAATGGCCATTTTGTGCTTTAACCCCCAAAATCAGGATGTTTAGTCCACCATTGTTTTTATCCTTCGAAATTAAGACGTTAGATCACCCATCTTCATGTCGAATTATTTTGACTTCTCAAATGACGTACATTAAAATATTTTTACAATATCACTACCACCTGACCAGAACCTCAAATGAAAGAATCCTAATATTTCATTTGACACTTCCCTATGAAACATTCCAGATATTCCCTTTGACACCTCTTTTGAAATATTCCTGATATTCCCTTTTATACCTCCATTTAAATATTCCTGATATTCCCTTTGACACCCCATTGAAACATTCCTGATATTTCATTTGACACCTCCCTTTGAAATATTTATGATATTCCCTTTCACACCTCGATTGAAATATTCCTGATATTTCATTTGACACCCCATCGAAATATTCTTGATATTCCCTTTGACACATCTTTTGAAATATTCCTGATATTCCCTTTTATACATCTATTGAAGTAGTCCTGATATTACCTTTTATACCTCCATTGTAAATATTCCTGATATTCCCTTTGACACCCCATTGAAATGTTCTTGATATTCCCTTTGACACCTCCATTAAAATATTCCTGGTATTCCCTTTGACACCTCCATTGAAATATTCCTGATATTCTCTTTGACAGCTCCATTGAAAATATTCCTGATATTCCCTTTGACACCTCCATTGAAGATATTCCTTACATTCCCTTCAACACCTTCATTGAAATATTCCTGATATTCCATTTGACACCCCATTGAAATATTCCTGATATTCCCTTTGACACCCCATTGAAATATTTCTGATATTCCCTTCAACACCTTCATTGAAATATTCCTGATATTCCCTTTTATACCTCTATTGAAGTAGTCCTGATATTATCTTTGATACCTCTCATTGAAATATTCCTTATATGCCATCCAATACCTTCTGGAAATACCCCTCGACACATCCATTCAAATACTGCTGGTATTCCATTCAATTATAAATATTCCTTTGGAAAGTAAGTGATACAACACGGTTACAAGGAATTCGTAGATTTTCCTTTTTGAATGAGTGTTTAGCTGAGTGTCATCTGTCAGCCATGATCAGTTATAGTGCAAAGAGACATTATTTGTTTGATATATCATTGCTCAATAAAAAGGAAAGAAATATTTTATGTATCATTGTACAGTATAAAATTATAGCTATTGTTTATCTATAATTGCAAATTATCAAATGAAAGCTAGCATTGTGAACCTATCATTATTTGATATCAAAGGACCACTTTACTTTTAGATGGAATTGTGCAATATGAAAGGACAACTAGTTTTCTATCTACCATTGCATATTGCTAGAATGAATGTAACTGTCATATTTGCAAAGTCAAAATATTACGCTTTTTTTTTTTTAAAAGAAACCGTCTTCTATAAATAAAAAATATCGCCATGTAACAATTAAGTTACAGAGAACAGGATCATTGATATAAATTTTCCCCATCTCCTTTCATAATTGTGAGATATAGTGCGTTTATGTTGTAGAGTTAGTGAATCGTTCAATCGGTTTATTTCATAAACAATATTCTTTTATTCCCACCCTGCGAAATTACTGAAAAGGGTAAGAGTATTTTGGATTCAGGTAATCAAATGGATAGACACTCTTTTAACTTGACACTAGCAAGGTCCTGGAGGCCTAATGCTGTTTCCCAATAATTCAATGAAAACACAGGTTTTCAGCATCTTTAGAATGAAGATATTAAAAGTGTTCATGTATTTAGTAAAAAGGATTGCTTGAATCATCTTTTTAACATTTTTTACTCATACAACTCATTCTGTGAGACAGTCCTTTTGAAATACTAGTATGCTTTCTGCAAGTTATCGAGAACAGATGAAGTGTACACGGTGGCTACCCCACCCACTTGACTTTTTGTTATCTTGAGCGGTATTTTCGGATGTCAACACTGTCGATTCTGGTGTGACTTTTGTCCATTTCTTCGTCGGTATTAGATTTATGTCAAGAAATCAAAACGAGGGCCGTCAGGTAACAAATCGTCATCATCGATGATCAAGCCTTTGTTAAAAAATAGTCATTAAAAATCGAAATATTTGGGACTGCGACATTTCGCTACAATGCCACGGTAGTATATTTCAAATTGTTTGTCTCTCGGAAACAGCGGCCCGAATGTCTTGATTTTAACTCCCTTATAAGCACAGGCTTAATCGTCAATGATGTAGATTTGTTGTTTGACTGCCCTCGTTTTGGTTTCATTGCCATGCACCTAATATCGACAATGAAATGGACAAAAGGTCTTACCAGAATCGACATTGTTGACAACCAAAAAATACGCTTCAGCAATCGGAACTACTCGGGTATTTCCGTGAGCTGTGAAATACACCTCGGATATAAGTGTAGGGTTACAATTTTTCGTGTAAATCTAAGCGTGCAAGTTAAGTAGTTCAATGTGTATGGAAGGGTTGGACATCCTTTTGAATAATCTTTTCATCAGTAACTCATACCAAATGGCAAAATTGTTGTTGTGACAGGTAAAGTTGTTTCCTCAATCAAATTTAACGACTTTTAAGATTTCACATTTAAGATCTATTTTTAAACACGAAAGTGAAGTGACGTCATTCCGCTGGGAACCAATATGGCGTCATCCCTATTATTTCAGAGGTGTTTTCATTTGATAAACCCGATTTGTTCAGATTGACGCTCCAGTTCACAAAAAGTCACTTGATGCAGCCAATCTGTTATATGTAGGTTCGGACATCTGGTAGAGGGTTGAGGAAGACACGTCATGATCTGTTGTCATGGTTATAATAAATAACAATACATGTAGTAACGGTATATTAAAACTTCGAAGACATCTTCACGATATTAAAGAGCAAATTACTGAGTGGTATGGTTTGGCATTTTGGCAGGGCAAAACATCTGAGCAATATCAAAGTAGTGTCATAAGATATGCTAAATAAACTATTCAATTACCAAAAGGTTTTATGTCTATTTCATTTCATTCACATGTCACCATAAAAACCAAGCGTATTTCAAATTCAAAGTTCGCCGAAAAATGTAAATCTCAGTTCTTACCATGTCCTTTTTTTGTTCATGCTTTGCATTTTGCAGCATTTTAGGATTTTTTTTCCGGATCTTAACCAAACTGAATGGATGATTTATGTAAACTATAACCGCGTGATACAACTTAGTCGCGAGTGTTCGAGTTCCAGCTATATAAAATTAAAAACCATAAAATCATACTATATTATTGGTTATAATAATGCATCAATTCAACTGAAAGAAAGATGATAAACAACGGCGTAATGCTACTGACTTAGATTACGTATTGATTAGCTATGGTGGCACAGAGATGTCATTCGCATGTTTTGTTTTTTTATCCTCGTAGATGCGGTCTAGTATGTCAATATAATGACAGAGACTGTCGTAGTTATTGTAACGAACCGAGAAAGTCAACTTATCGAAAAGCACAATCCCACTGATCAGTAAAAAATACTGCCGTCCACTGATCGCTTGTGTTGTCTTTTGATATACCGCATGATCTCTAT
The DNA here is from genome assembly GCA_947846245.1 of Cerastoderma edule. Classification (NCBI taxonomy): domain Eukaryota; kingdom Metazoa; phylum Mollusca; class Bivalvia; order Cardiida; family Cardiidae; genus Cerastoderma; species Cerastoderma edule. The sequence continues at coordinate 34,812,338 of OX401415.1, forward strand.
AACAATGTATAAATGTTTCTTTATTTGCATAAACGTTCCGAGAACGTTACCTAACACCCTCTGAGAAGACTCGTCCCGAGTCTTGGCCCTTGGGGGATGCATGGGAAGGGCAACTTTTGATATATGCAGAAGCCTTCATTCCACCACTGGCACCAATATAACAACTTTGATATATGCAGAAGCCTTCATCCCACCACTGGCACCAATATAACAACTTTGATATATGCAGAAGCCTTCATTCCACCGCTGGCACCAATATAACAACTTTGGTATATGCAGAAGCCTTCATCCCACCGCTGGCACCAATATAACAACTTTGATATATGCAGAAGCCTTCATTCCACCACTGGCACCAATATAACAACTTTGATATATGCAGAAGCCTTCATCCCACCGCTGGCACCAATATAACAACTTTGATATATGCAGAAGCCTTCATCCCACCGCTGGCACCAATATAACAACTTTGATATATACAGAAGCCTTCATCCCACCGCTGGCACCAATATAACAAATCAAACAAATGAACCTCCCAAAGACACAATTACATCCGATCTGTGAAAAACAATGTCGGCCATTGATCAGTTGTGTTGTCTGTGTTGTCTATTTATATACCGCATGTTCTCTATAACAATGCATAAGGTTCCCTAATTGGCATAAAAGCTCCGAGAAAATTACATAACTAGTTAGTAACGTAGTATTTAACGTGATAATTTAGTATAATAAGCTGGGAAAGCAAATACAGGTCAGTTCTTTTACTTGGTTATTATTACCATTATAATGATAATATGAAATATTTTCGGCTAGAATCATGTTGATAAAAAGCAAAGGGGTAGTTACGGAAAGCTAAAGCCTCAAGTCAACCGCCAAAGAGTTGACGTCATGATTCAAAATCCTTCTGTGAATCAACAAAATAAAGCGTCACAATTGGCATATAAAATGTACACACTAAATAGTGTCTGTACTACTTGTACTTTTGCATATGTTTTATAAGTGTGTAAAAAGTACATACTAGACATTGTCTGTACTATTTGTAATCTTGTATATGTTTTATAGATCTGTACTATTTGTAGTTCTGTATATGCTCTATAGGGCTCTACTATTTGTACTCTTGTATATGTTTTATAGGTCTGTACTCTGGTCGATAGTCTGGTCGGATGTCGGAACCTGACGAAGCACGAGCTTCATGCTCACGTGCTGTTTGTCGGCGAAACATTTCTGTAAGAGGGCCATCACTTCTTCCTTCGAACTTCCTTCGACCTTGTGTCTGTCTATTGCAAGAACCACCATCCCTTCCTGCAATATAAAATCAATCAGGTACAGCAGAGTATGTATAAATACAAAAAACTTTTCTTTGTTTCCAATCAACTTTGTCAATGTCATATTTGTAACTGATACAAACCTTTGGCAGCATACTCATGTCATAGTACTGGTGGATCTAGGATATCAGTAGGAGTCATAGACTTAGGCCGTTATCCTGTACCAAATGGTAATATCAATTATTTTTCATGAAATTACCTTCCACAACGCCTGTATTATTGACTGTAAATAATGTAAAGTAAATGTACCTTATGTATAATAGGGTTATTATAACGAAAAGCTCATACCATAAATGTACGGCAATGTAAAGTACTTAACATATGAAATATCATTATAACGAGAAAGTCATGTGATAAATGATATGATGTAAAGTACCCCATGGAAATAATATCATCCTGAGAAGGTCATGTGGATGTAAAGTAACTTATGTATAAACACATTGTTATACCGAGTAGGTCTTGTGATGAATGTTATGATGTAAAGTACCCCATGGAAATAATATCATCCTGAGAAGGTCATCTGGATGTAAAGTAACTTATGTATAAACACATTGTTATACCGAGTAGGTCTTGTGATAAATGATATGATGTAAAGTACCCCATGGAAATAATATCATCCTGAGAAGGTCATCTGGATGTAAAGTAACTTATGTATAAACACATTGTTATACCGAGTAGGTCTTGTGATGAATGTTATGATGTAAAGTACCCCATGGAAATAATATCATCCTGAGAAGGTCATGTGGATGTAAAGTAACTTATGTATAAACACATTGTTATACCGAGTAGGTCTTGTGATGAATGTTATGATGTAAAGTACCCCATGCAAATAATATCATCCTGAGAAGGTCATGTGTATGTAAAGTAACTTATGTATAAACACATTGTTATACCGAGTAGGTCTTGTGATGAATGTTATGATGTAAAGTACCCCATGGAAATAATATCATCCTGAGAAGGTCATCTGGATGTAAAGTAACTTATGTATAAACACATTGTTATACCGAGTAGGTCTTGTGATGAATGTTATGATGTAAAGTACCCCATGGAAATAATATCATCCTGAGAAGGTCATGTGGATGTAAAGTAACTTATGTATAAACACATTGTTATACCGAGTAGGTCTTGTGATGAATGTTATGATGTAAAGTACCCCATGGAAATAATATCATCCTGAGAAGGTCATGTGGATGTAAAGTAACTTATGTATAAACACATTGTTATACCGAGTAGGTCTTGTGATGAATGTTATGATGTAAAGTACCCCATGGAAATAATATCATCCTGAGAAGGTCATGTGGATGTAAAGTAACTTATGTATAAACACATTGTTATACCGAGTAGGTCTTGTGATGAATGTTATGATGTAAAGTACCCCATGGAAATAATATCATCCTGAGAAGGTCATGTGGATGTAAAGTAACTTATGTATAAACACATTGTTATACCGAGTAGGTCTTGTGATGAATGTTATGATGTAAAGTACCCCATGGAAATAATATCATCCTGAGAAGGTCATGTGGATGTAAAGTAACTTATGTATAAACACATTGTTATACCGAGTAGGTCTTGTGATGAATGTTATGATGTAAAGTACACCATGTTTGAAAAGATTATTGTGTGATAAGTTTTTTTGATGTACAGTACCTAATGTATAAAATGGTTTTTAGTAACTAGAAGGTGATGTGATTAATGTACTCCATTACCTGAATGTCGTTATCATCATGAGCGGCCCCTTGCGGATCTATTCTCTGTATTCTGACTTCCCTTTGTCCATCCGTGTCCGTCTCGTACAGCTCTAGACCTGGTGTAATGTCCACAATTGACTTACCATGTAACATTTACATATGGGTCTGATTATATTTCATATCTGATAGTTATCGTTTGATGTGCACAATATAAAACATAGCCCAATGACAAATGCTATGTTTCTAATGACAAACTAATTTGAGTAAATGGCATGTGCTTTGTGACTAAGAAATTGTGACAATTAACAAATAAAGATACTTTATATTAACGAAACATGTATATAGTCATATATTTATTTAGATTTTAATGGAAATGTATCATGGATGTTCCTTTCCTTTCTGATTTTGCAAAATTGATTGCGACGTATAGATGATGATTTTGTCATCGTACTTATTTAGCTGACTACATTTTTGTTTAGTTAAAAGATGATAACCATTTGCTCCTAAGTAAACAGCAACTGATCACCCACAATATGGATTCCTCATTGTTGCGACCGTTATATTGGTGAACGAACGGTGGTTTGGTGAGTTGTAATGCCAAGTATTGAAAAAGATCGATAACAGCATAAAAGTTATAGTCACGTCAACAGCGAAAATTCTTATTTGTCACCTTTCATTCATGTAATTCTAATTTCAATGGAAAATGGATCATTAATGGGAGGTAATTACTGTGTATCTTATAACAGAAGTCATTGATTTTCCATTTTGTAAATATAAATAAAAGTCAAACAAATTCGGAAAAGCGGATTGGTAAATACCTTTGAAATGATAAATACTTTTATGATTTACATTTCAATGTATTCTTTAACCAAAGCAAAAACAGGTTTACCATCAGGGGTTGAATGTCTTAAAAGTCATTGACTTACCAATAGTTTGTTTATTTTTTGAAAGATGAACGACCGTCGATCCCGAATATGTCTCGTATTCACCGGAGCCAAAGGAACTGTATTCACTGTAACGTATGGAGTTTGAGATATTTATATCAGCTGACACGTTGTGTAAAACAAGGAAAGAGCACACAGTTATTGTACGTTGTTGGTACTCACCAGGGTCGTCCAACCTGATGGTTCCGTTGAGTACCAACAACACTTAACATTTTCCCAAACAAATTTCCTCAAAATGTGATGAAATTGGAAAGTAATCTTCTGATAGGGCAGAAAACATTGTGGGAAAAGGAGAAATTGCTCGTTACGAGCAATTTCTCCTTTTCTCACAATGTTTTCTAAAGCCGTCTGCAACAAAGTGGTCAAATGTCGTTATTGTTTGGGAAAGGGTTAACATTTAGGGAGAAAAGGATAAACAAGCAGGTAGATGTAATACTTTCCCTGTCTTGCCTGCTTTGACGACACTCAAATGTTCACTATGTCAGGGTCAACTTACTGAGAACCCACAACACAGTGGGTTTAGAAGGCGATAATATCTATGATGTATTGTAGAATTCATGTTCTATGTTGGATTGATATACAATGTCGATAATTGATGTTTCCACATTGCCTTCATATGCAAAAGTTATGTATACAAGTTAGTTTGAAGGGTTTTTGAGCCATCAATGACCCAATATGCTTCGCAAGGTTCGAGTAGTAGGTATCCGGATTATGTCTTGGAATCATCGGTTTTGATTACAAGTCCCAAGAATTAAAACTCTGATGTTATCCTTAGCTTGCTTATTTTGGTCTTACTACCTTACTGAGTTCAATGACAAGTTTATCTTTTGTGTTATCGGTTATTACACTGTCACGTTGTTCAATATTTTAATTTATGATACACGTACTACGTTACTGTTTTAAAAAACAACACAACTGATCAGTGGACGACAGTGTTTTTCACCGATCGGATGTTTTTGTGTCTTTTAGAGTTAGATTAGTTCAGTCCGTTTCACATGTTATCCCATTACAAAACAGTAACGGCATTTGACCAGTTTGTTGCAGGCGACTCTTGAAAACACTGTGGGAAAAGGAGAAATTGCTCGTTATGAGCAATTTCTCCTTTTTCCACAATGTTTCCTGCTCAACCAGAAGATTATTTTTCAATTCTATCAAATTTTGAAATATCGTCTGCAAACTCGTTCAATTTGGGACAGTCGGAAAATTTGGCGTTTGGTAAAGGGTTATGGCTACAGACACCTGTTGCCCTGTTATATAGTTGTCGTACCCTACCTTAGATCATCCATTCCGAGATCCGTGTTGAGCTGATCTAGATAGGCGAACTGTTCGCCGATGTGGTTAGGGTCCTGGCTGTTTGACCGGGACATACCTTTCCCCCGTCTGTCCTCTAACTGATGCTGCATTCTATTCACGATATCCTCCGACTTTTCTAACTGGTCTAACGGTCGGATATGGAAGTGGCCATCCTCCGCTGGAAAATTATTACCCATTCAAAATCAGAATTGTAGTCTTGTTTGTCTTCTCAATCCTGGTACTATTAATAGCATTTGGATTGGCCTTATTGTAGAAGACTCAAAACGTATGTATCGTTCTTAATTTTTAGTGTGCTGGAACCGACTTCATGCTTATGCAAACAGGTTGGATCCAGGCCAGCCGCCAAGTCAATTGGCTGCTTGCCTGTGATCTAATCTGTTTGCTACTCTGAGTATCTTTTCTCAAAAGAAATTAAGCAGATACCTGAGGTTTTTAGAAGCAGGCGACACAAAAATCTATTTTTAGAAAATTACTCAGCAATCTAAGGGTTAAATGCAATCTGAACACATCGGGTTTATCCAATAGTATTTCACAGCTCACGGAAATACCCGAGTAGTTCCGATTGGGTTAAATGGAGAATGTTGTTATTATTTATAGATTGTCAGTTCTCTTTAAAGTCTGACTAAGTATAACGTATATGCTACAGACTAAATAAAATAAGACAGACAGTCTAAAAAATTGTGACTCAGTATCACATATGTATGGCAGACCCCATGAATACAGGCAGGTTTTCGTTATGCGATTTGAAGCATTTTTCTTTACACCGGAGACAATTCTGTGTCTTTCATTGGAAATTTGTAAGTGATTATGTCTGATTAATGAGGGTCTACAGAAAGAAAGATTTGCTTTAGTGCCGTCAGAAGGTGTGCCGTTGTGCAGAATCTAGATAATCGTTATTGATATGTATAAACCTTGGTCGTGAAAGATAACATTTAAGCATAGAAAAACAATCTGAAACGGATGACAGTTTATACTAGCTGCCTGCACTCTCTTAAACAATAGACTAGTTCAACTATAGATGCGTTTGAAAGCATTTGAAAAGTGGCGATTAACCAACATGCTATGACACAAGGACGGGAGACGAGGTTATTTACCCTTTACCAAACGTTAGATTTGAGACTGTCGCAAATTGAAAGAGTTTGCAGACGACGTTTCCAAATGTAATGAAATTGGAAAAAAAATCTGATAGTGCAGACAACATTGCGAGAAAGGAAAAAAATGCTTGTCATGGGCAATTTCTCATTTTCCGGCAATGTTTTCCAGATTCGTCTGCAACTAACTGGTCAAATGCCGCTATTGTTTGGTAATGGGTTAAGGTAGAATACCCATGATCTGCCATTCTGAAGTTCTTTCCTTTTTTTCGAATTACTTCGTTCGTTCTCGGTAAACATCGGTCGGGGTCGGAATTATTCGGTGTAAAGCGAATAATCTCGGTCCCGACCGCTGTTTAACCGAGAATGAACGAAGGTATCCGACGAATGAAAGAAATTCAAAATGGCGGATAACGGGTATTCTACCGTAAGACTACCACGAGAATAAAAAGGTGTCAAATACGAATTGGAAATGTGATACAAAGTGAGAGATGCATTTCTTAAAAAAAAGTACAATAATTAGTTATTTCTTTTCATCTTTTTGCATTTAAAATTTATTCATTCGCAATAATTGAATGTGCACGTGTGGATATATATGTTCACAACACAGATGTATACCTTCACCACCCTCTAACGAAACTCCAGCATCAGGTATACTAGACGGGTTTTCTACAGGGGAGAAAATAGTTATAGTTAAATCAACAAAAGCAGAAATAATCTACAAGATTTTGGCTAGGAGAAGGTGGGCCCCTTGTTACTCTCCCCTCTGTATCCAAAGACGTTGGTCTAACTAACACATAACCATATAACGCCATATATTTGCATCTTGCAGCAGACGACTTTGAAAAAGCATTTTGGCAAAAAGGGGAAATTGCTTGACACAAGCAATTTTCCTTTTGCCTCAGTGCTTTTTCAATCTATTCACATATCCTACCAGCATAACTGTAAGATAATTAGTATTTTTACATAGCCTTTCTTAAGTCGTATGCTTCAAGTAAGCACAAATATCGTCTGCATGTGGTAAATATCTAAGATAGTATTACGCATTTAAGAGTGTTAAAGTAGCAGCCAGCAAGTCGAATGTCCCTCCAATACTAAACAAAACGAAATGAATGTCGCAAATTATCTAAGAATGTCCCTGTGAATACTCACTAGCAACCGAAACGGATTTACGTTATTATGCATGTAAGAGTGTTAAAGTAGCAGCCAGCAAGTCGAATGTCCCTCCAATACTAAACAAAAAGAAATGAATGTCGCAAATTATCTAAGAATGTCCCTGTGAATACTCACTAGCAACCGAAATGGATTTACGTTATTATGCATGTAAGAGCGTTAAAGTAGCAGCCAGCAAGTCGAAGGTCCCTCCAATACTAAACAAAAAGAAATGAATGTCGCAAATTATCTAAGAATGTCCCTGTGAATACTCACTAGCAACCGAAACGGATTTACGTTGTTATGCATGTAAGAGTGTTAAAGTAGCAGCCAGCAAGTCGAATGTCCCTCCAATACAAAACAAAAAGAAATGAATGTCGCAAATTATCTAAGAATGTCCCTGTGAATACTCACTAGCAAACGAAACGGATTTACGTTTGTAACGACGTTTACCTGAAAAAGCAGTCAAATCAACGAATACATCGGGCTGTCTTTGAAAGAATACTGGTCATGATAGTTACAGATATAACATAGAAATATTCAATCTGCCAGATCTGTCAAACATCAAATAATTGATATTTATATACTCGAGGGTAAAAAGTTCGTAAGGATATTGTAACAACTCTCGTGGAAAATAATTTGGGTATGTGGTGCTTATATATCATTTTGGTTGATGAGCGTCCAGGGCTGAGCTCATGCAGGTCTTAATGTTATTCAAGTATACCTTATAGTCCGAAGTGTTATTCACACTAAACTGGTCCATACAATGATAACCCTTTTTTTTAAATAGGGCATTATCTCATTGTTTTTGTGTTGGTTTAAACCGAAGTGATTTTTCACATGACTACAAGCGATCGGCATAATATTCTGATAAAGGTAGAATACCCATAATCCGCCATTTTGAAACTCAATATCTCGTGGGATTACTTCGGTCGTTCTCGGTTAACAGCGGTCAGAACCGAAACTATTCAGTCTGATGCTAATAGTTCCGGCTGAGACCGGTGTTTAATACCAACAGTTCCGGTCCAGACCGATGTTTACCGGAAACGACCGAAGTAATCCAAAGAAAAAAAGGGTTTCAAAATGGCGGATTGTAATGGGTATTCTACCTTTAATGACAAGCTTTAATGTTCTGATGGAGTTCGCCTGAAATAACGACAGACCCCTAGTGTTTGTGTATCTATATACACGTGAACCCCTAGTGTTTGTGTATCTATATACACGTGACTTACCTATCTCAGTAGTAATGATTGTCTTCCTCGGCCGCTTCAGCTGTTTATGGTTCAATGGTAGGTGTAATTTCATCGAGAGTGTCTGGTAGGCTTCGATCTCATACGTATTTACTCGGTTGTCGAATCGCACAATATCAAGAGGGTATATTATACCCCTGTAAATAAAGCCCCGAGCCATTAAACCATTCGGTTATAGTCAAACATCTGTTATTTCTTACTCTAACAAAAGAAAGCGCTCATACCTCAACATAGTGACTTACAAGTATTGCCTCCACCAAACATAGACAAACACACAGAAATACACACACAGACAAAACAAACACACATGCAGACATACAGAGCATCACAAACGCTTTGGTGAAGCAATGTAAACCCACATGGCCCTGTTTTATCAACATGTAAAGGCCAAGTCTGAGACTTGCTCTCGTATGATTGCTCTTTGAAATGTAGCCAGAAGGCATTAACAATGTAGCACGTACTCGCCTCACTGAGTCGTCGCGAAAACACATCATACGAAAGTAATATTTATACGCTAAATGTGGAATGCCAGTGACTTTCTAAAGACATGAAAAGAAAATCTGAACAGTTACCAAAGGACACATTCCTTGGGCAATAACCGGTCATCAACACGGCAGATCCATGTATTTAAGGCCGAATTTTGACAGAATTCCTGAACTAATGATCAGAAAGTGTTTACTGCAACCTTTAAACATTCCACTAAACCGTCAATATACAGTCCGCACACCTACCTTTAAACATGTTATATTTTATATGTGATCTGAGTATTTACGTACCTGACATCCCTCAGTAAGAGAATCTTCTCCGGGGTGTTTAGTGTAGACAACAGCATCTCGACCAAACGTTCTAGGTTATGAGATTCGTGATACTGAAAAATACAATACAAAACAATACAAATATCGCATTAAACAAATAGACTTTGTGTATAGCTAAACAGTACAATTCAGCAAAAAGACATTTCATTTTTTACAGAAGAGCAATGCAGAATCAAATTCGTGTATGCCTAAAAGACTGACACTTAATTTCTTAACACATTGGCATACTATATAAATTTGCCAATATTATCAATTACGTTCGTTAATGTTTTTTGACATAAGATTGATAAATTTGTGTTTGTTTACCATGTGTAATAGTAACGTTTTAGAATTTTTGCCTTTATTCTTTATACTTGGTGCAGGTGAGAAGGTAGTGGTATTCACTTTCCACAGTATTAAAATTCCATTTCAGATAATAACGCTCGTGTCTTTGAATGTTCGTTTATGTACCTTGTTCGATAGCCAGACTATGAGACAGAGGAATGGTGACTCCAGCTATCATAACCATATTTATCCTGTCACTAGTGTCATTTTGGGACCGATAACTAGATGCCATATAACATTTGTGATATCCAGCACTAACCATATAACACATCCACCCGACAAATTATGACGTCATAAGAACGAAATGACGTCATGTTTGCATCATTCTCTACATATTTTTTCCTTCTTTCTCGTGTTTTATTTACATATTATTTGTTTGAAAGAATACATAAAGGTAACAGGATAAATAGAATAGATGATTGGTGTCTTTGAATAAGAAAAATAATCGGGCTCGGCATCGGAATATTATCCGTTTCGCCTTCGGCTCACCGGATAATATTCCTACGCCTTGCCCGATAACATTTCCGATTCACGACACCAACCATCTATTCTCTATTTATCCCCTCCCTATTCAGTCGTCAATTTCGTAAGGAAAAGCAGGGCTTGAAACTATTTGTATTGTCATCTACTTAAATCATTGTAAAACTAACCAAACATGTACATCATCGCTTCTTTAATGAAGTATATGCGTCATGGCCACCTGTTCAAAATTAGCGGAATGTCACGATGAATAGACAATTCAAATATTATTAAAGAAAACAACAGATGTATCCAGCTTTGAAACAAAACATTGAGTTCTGGAAGGTACAAACATGAAACTGCAACCATGTGATGGTGTATAAGGGCTAGAGACAGACATATTACTCTTAAAATCATGAGTATGAGCGCATGTTTTTCGTTTGCATACTTAACACTAACAGAATCAATGCTTTATGCTGACATGAGTTATTTGTCTTCGTAAATGACATGAATTATGCTTTATCCTGTCACTAGTGTCATTTTGGGACCGATAACTAGATGCCATATAACATTTGTGATATCCGGCACTAACCATATAACACATCCACGCGACAAATTATGACGTCATAAGAACGAAATGACGTCATGTTTGCATCATTCTCTACATATTTTTCATTCTTTCTCGTGTTTTATTTGTATATTATTTGTTTGAAAGAATACATAAAGGTAACAGGATAAATAGAATAGATGGTTGGTGTCTTTGAATAAGAAAAACTATCGGGCTCGGCATCGGAATATTATCCGTTTCGCCTTCGGCTCACCGGATAATATTCCTACGCCTTGCCCGATAACATTTCCGATTCACGACACCAACCATCTATTCTCTATGTATTTAATATGTACTGTAAAGGCAAAACTAGCTAACGAGAATATTTTACTGAAAATATTGCATACCATTTTAACTTGTTTCATAATGTGCGCGAACTCCTGTGGGTTTAATATTTTAGAAGCTGCATCCTCGAAGGTTGCCATGTTATAATCGTCGATCGTGTTTGGAGCAATAGAGCGTAAACCCCGGCGGAGCGTAGTGTCCTCCCCCTTGGTGTTGTCTGAAATGTGGAGATTCAAATATAGGTCACCCCATACTAACAGGGGTGATACAAACCCTGTTTACAAAGGTTATAACAATGGGGTTTGGGTATTTCTTTCTATAGGTTTGGATATCACTGATTAAGGAAAAGTTATTTATTTCAAAGGGATCGGAAGGACCAAAATATGCAAACTTGGAATCATGATTGTAGTCAAAATATGAAATTAACCTACAACGTTAATTTTAAAAAGAACTTTGTAATGGAAAACTATTTATTTGCAATCGATGTAAGAAAATGTTCTAAGTGTTTAGCAAGATTTCGCTGCTCTGCCCATGACTTAATGATCGAAAAGGGTAGGCATTTTAGTATACCAAGAGAATTAAGACTTTGTGCCTATTGTGAAGGAATGCTAGAGGATGGGTTTCACTTTCTCCTAGTGTGCCCTCTCTATAGGAATTTGCTAGTAAAATACATACACATTAATTAAAGAACATTTCTTTACAGTCCTTTTTTGATATTATGTCGTCACAAGATATGAATGTTATAAAAAAAACCTTGCTATGGTTGTTTTTTTATGCTTTTCAAGAAAGGGACGCTTTTTTTGGTAGCGTCGTATAAAGAAACAGTCTTCAAAATAAAGTTTGTTTTTATAGTATTTTGAAACAGTACTGAATTGTTAAAGGGGAAACAATGAATGTTCTCATTTATTCATGTTCCTTATATTCTAACTCAGTTTGTTAAATATTTATGGGACACTTAACTAACTTTTGAGAAATGTTATTATTTGTATACGTTGTATCTTGTATATGGGCCGTAGGCCTGAAATGCAATAAACGATCTTAATCTGAATCTGATATCGCTGGTTTAGAAAATTTTATTTGTTTTTGTAAGATTAGAAATCGCTGGTTAAGAAGACGTTGTTGTTTTTTCTATTGGGTTGGATATCGCTGGTTAAGACAATGTTATTTATTTCTATGGAATTGGATATCGCTGGTTTAGAAGAATGTATTGACTTCTAATAGATTTGACATTGTTGGTTAAGAAGAATTTGTTTATTTCTATAGGATTGGACAAAGCTGGTAATTTGATAAAAATATAGAGTAAAACAACTAAAATGAAATACATTGTACTTGTATTGTAGTTACGGTATAAAAGTAATCAAACATACCCTTTTCTGTTGGTAAAGTCATTGCTTGTCTTCCTGAAATATATATACAAAATACACAAGGTAAATGATTGTCTGAAATATATATACAAAATACACAAGATAAATGATTGTCTGAAATATATATACAAAATGCACAAGGTAAATGATTGTCTTAATCCATGTCATATACTTTTCGTTAGTTTGTTTTATAGTTTTGAGGTCCGAATAAATTCCTGCACCCAATTGTATAAACATTGGTTAGCTTAACCCACGGTTTACTGCTCCCTGGGCTAAATTTTAACCATTTTGATTAGCTGTGAGTATTCAATATATTCACACACTATACTCCAATACACTAGATCTAATTATGAATTTGATTTATTAAACTATTTTATTCGAGCCGTGTGCATATTTTTATACGTAAGTGTGTTTAAAGAAGTGGGACAACTCGTTCAGACATACTGATCTATTTATGCTTCTCAAGGATGATCGAATCGGGAAAATTGTCTCCCTTGCAAACCATCTCTTATTTGGAAAAATGTTTGGTGGCATTGATATATTTTTAACAATGTTAACTAAATTAATTTTTAATTAAATAAAGCTAACGTCATTCATACATAAATATATGGCCTTTTAAATTTAATGTTTAAATTAAATGGTTTCAAGGGTGTATATCAATGTCACCGGATTGATTTGCGTAACACGTTGTTGAAAAAATCAAAATGTTTCACTCACTCGGCGGTTTTAGTCGGAGACTTCCTTTTATCTTGCTCTTGAATGCTTTCCATGTACTTTTTCGGCTTGAAACACTTCCACCTGGTTCTGTAGAATGCAAATTGTCAATTGTGTTTTATTGGTGATTATACTAAAAAAGCTAATAACTCAAATTTGATTCAGGTTTTGACGTTTTATTGGATATTATTGTTTTCCTCTTTGTTTACATGCTTGAGATTCTTGATGTTTTTGTTTGGGTAATGCAATTTCTCTTACGTGTCAGTTTTTTCAATCGAGTTTACAAAGGCTTCCTGTGCTGGAAAATGCAAAGAAACCGAGATGGGGTGGGGATAATACTACCATTTCAGCAACCGTAACTACACGGGTATATCCGTGATCTGAAATAAAGATCTCGTATGTATATGAAGGGAACAAATTTCGGGTGAATCATTCCCGGCTTATAACACATTTGCTATATTCGTCAACGTTCAGTAGTTCGATGTACAGTGAAGCCTCGTTTATCCGGACCCCGGATTATCCGGATGTCTCGCAATCCGAACCAGTTTGTTGCAGACGACTTTTGAACATTGTGGGTAAACGAGAAATTGCTCGTGACGAGCAATTTCTTCTTTTCCCACAATGTTTTCTGCCATATTAGAAGATTATCTTTGAATTTCATCACGTTTTGATATGTCGTCTGCAAACTCTTTCAATTTGGGACGGTCGACAATTTGGCGTTTGCTAAAGGGTTATAAGTATACACGTGCATACAGACCGTTTATGTCTTAATGTGTATAAGAACAAGCTCTGCTTCATTAGTCCGGATTATTCGGTAAACCGTACATTTTGTTGGGAACGGACATGTTCGGATTAACGAGACATCACTGTATATGAAGGTGTTGAACATCATTTTAAATCTTTTTTTTTATCTGTAACTCATACATAATAGAAAAATTATAGGCTTTTTGATATATGCCCGTTTCCTTAATCAAATCAAATGACTATTAAGATTTTACATTTAAGATTTTTTATATCATTGCACGAAAGTGCAATGAAAGAGGCCTCACGAGAAACAATATGGCGGCTTCCATACAATGTCAGAGGGTGCTCTCATAGGATAAACCCGATGAGTTCAGGTTGCCATTTCAGGCGAAAGGAAATCAATTACCCACCATGATAGGTCGGTGATAGGGAACTCAGTTGTTGTAGACCAATGTTTGTCTGTCGACACTCCAGCTCTCTTAATCTACCTTCTAGACTCTCCTCCTGAAGAGTTCTGTCGTCGTTTATACTGTAGGATCCTTTCTTACCTTTACCTGCGGGAATAGCAGTAAGTCAAGGTGATAAAATCAAAACAAGTAAAGCACATTTACTTGTTTTGTAGAAGGTATTGCAATAGAAAGTGAATTAAGATAAGACCTGGGTAATGGATAGAGGTCAGAATAACAGTATTAAAGATTCAACAGATCAAATGCCGTTTTAAAGTCAAGTTTCATAGAATTTTTATTTGCCAATTTCATTCATGTAACTTTAGTTTCAATGTGAAAATTGAAAATTAAAGTGAGGTAATTTATATGAAATAAAGAACAAAATAGTTGATATTCGTTTCATAAATATTGATTCAAAATCGGACAAATTTTGAAAATTGGCTCGGTGAATGCCTTTGAAATGATAAATATTCTGAGAATTACATTTCAACTTATTATTTAACCAAAACAATTTTCAGTTTTCCATTAAAATGAGATATAATAATACAACGTAAATATTTTATTATCAAATATTTTAAGGTATTTTACCCCTTATAAAAGTCGGTAAACATCCGACATCGTCCAAAATGTTTACAGACGTCCCTCGGCGATATCCGCGAATGTCAAGGATACTTGCGGAAATCGTCGAGTGGCGGCGTCTACCGAGATTTGTAGACATTTGCCGATCTTTATAAAGGGCGATATACCTTAAAGAATATCAACAATATTTATACAGTAACCGACAAAACCCGTTAAATTTGTTCCTTGCAACCTTAAATGTCGTATAAATAGTTCCCTGCTTGTGAGATATTCCATGCCTTTACTATTTTATTCTGATCACCTTATCTAAATAAAATCAATGTTATGGCAACAACAGTTGCACAAATGGTGATCGTTGATCATAATTCGTTCTCGGTATTAACCGATAGGAGCCAGAACTTTTCGGTTTAATGCGAATAGTTCCGGCCCAGACCGATGTACTGTATAGCGCTTTATATTCTTGGTTCGCTTTATATTCTTGGTTGCAATATTTCGCGTTTTTTTCAAGGTTCCTAAAATCGCGGGGTTCATATTTCGCGACCGTCTATTCTATTGAGATATTATTACACAAGTGGTTCTATGTTGTTGAATATTGCAGAAAGAAGAACTATTCACCTTTATTCGGTTTATTCTGCTCGGTGTCCGATTCGTAACCGTTCGCGCTCTCCTGTACATTTAACACGTACGTTTGTGATTGTCCCTCATGCTGAGAACTATCCGATTCCTCATCGCTGTCCCGTCCAGGGAGTGGACGTATCTGTAAGGTGGCCGCACTGTGTCCGTCGTGTGTCCAACTCTTGTCCGATACTGTAGACCGGACAGGGGAGGAGGGTGTCGTTCTAGCAGTATCGGCTTGCTGGTAGCCTGCAGGACCTTTAACGGACGGGCGACCGATAGCCTTGACCTTAGAATATAAACCTCCCCCTACTGAGGTTTGCTTCACCATAGTTTCGTTCGAGTTTGTTAATACCTCCGGTTGTGTTTCATATCGCCTTTCATGAAGGCTGAACTCGGAATATTGTTGTGTGATGAAGTTATGACTGTGATCAATGGCATCCTCGTTGTTTACTTGTCCGCCATTATAGTAGCCCTGCACTGACTGATATTCGCTGGCGATACCATCCGTACCGTCTTCCGCAACAACCGCCTCGTCTCCTACAACCCGTTTGTTTATCTGGGCGTATATATAGTTGTCTGTTACGGGAGTTACGGGAGTGTGTACGTGTCCAGCGTCGGAGATATCCTCGTGTATGATATCGTCCGACTGTTCTGAGGTTTCTGGGACACCACCACGTGTTACGACATCCTGTTCGGTTTCCGTCCCGAGTTCTGTATCTGATATGTTATCCACATCATTGACATGTACACTCACCACTTGGACCCCGTCTACCCGTCCTCCCGTGTCGGTATGATGATGTTGTATAGAGTGTGACCAGTCCTCTAGATCAGACAGACTGTCTAGGTCATCGGCGCCCCCGTCCTGTATACCACCGGATGTGGAGGGGAACGCGTCGTGTGGGAGAAATATCTCCGACTGGAGAACACTTATACGTCTGTCTTTATGAAACAGGTTTCCCATGCTCTGAGATTTCTGGCGGTCTTTGTCCTCCATGTGAATTGCTTCGATGCCAACCATACTTGATGCTGTAAGAATGGACATTACAAATGAGTTATAATAATGAAATAAAAAACGACATAGAAGATGAGCTTCATTTTCTCTTAAAATGGCCCAAGTATTAGGATATCAGACATTATCTATTGAACAAAGCTCATACTAAAATTAAAAACTTAATCAATAATGAAAAGTGATTCGAATACCTACAAATATCAACATAAACTTATATGGGCACTGACAAAGACAATTCTCAGAAGGAAAGGAATACACTGTCATTATGTTAGCCTTGAAATGTGTAATCAAACCATGAAAGGATGGATTTTATTTACAGACGGGAACTTTTAATAAAAACAACGCAATGCAATCTGGACTCATCGGGTTTATCCAATGTTTCAGATCATGGAAAAACCAAGTAGTTACGATTGACTACGATGGTTTGCTATTCCAAGCCGTCCTAATTTAAGTTGTTACAATTGCTAGAAACGGACGGCGGATCTCGTTGGATAGTGACTGAAAACAGCGATGCGTTCCTTAAAGGGAGGTAATATGAACCGACCTGATCGAATGTGGGTGTCGCTCCATGTATATTCTGCATAAAGCTGTTTAAATGCTGGGAACCGGCCAACATCCTGAAACACAGAAATAATGTAACTTGTTTACCCAGAACATATGCACACATAGACATATACATGGGCACATTTCTGGGGCTACAACTCTGTGTACTGATAAATACAACCTGCTTAATCAAGGATTACCAAACCAACTTTTAAAACGTTTTCCTATAAGCATACAATCAAACTCGAAAAGTCAACTGTCATATCATTATTGTTTACCCATGATTCCGACGAGAAATTGATTTCGATTCATCATGTTCGCCAGGGAAGCCAGTTATACACCGGGCGAATGTAGCCATCTTATCTATCTAGTCCTAATCGCGCTGATTTGCGCATAAGACCTTAACCAGAGTTCGCCAATGTAGTCGGTCATTCCCCCATGTCTGTACATGGCCCCAGCTCCAGTATTCCTTCCTAATCCCCTTTCCAACTGACCTGCACCAGGTAACCTTGGGGTTGCCTCTAAAATGGTAATTGACCAATGTGTATCCTTCTTTGTACAACTCTTGGAAAAGCCGACACTTTCGTTTTATGTACATGACCAATCCAGCACCATCTTCTACGACTAATCTCAATAGATAGAGAATTCGTTTCGGCCCTCAGATGTCTGCATTGGTGATTGTGTTAACCCAGAAGATTCGGAGAAACCATCTAAAGCACCTTCTTTGAAAGACGTCCAGCTTGTGACAAATTGACTTGGTGACTTTCCAGGACTCAAATTAGTTTTGAAGTCACTTGTGAGTTAATGATAATCCTACCTTTAAAGTGAGGATGAGATGACGTTTCCCCTTCAGCACTTCCACAGCGTGTGTATGCGTGATGTTGTCAAATGGTATACCGTTAACGTCAATGATCTGATCCCCGACTCGAACCCCGTTCTTATCGGCTACACCATTCGTATCCACCCTGTAAAATAAGTCGTACAAATATCTGTCTGAAGTATTGCCTCAAATATCGACATTGTCTATTGTCTACTATACTTAAAGTCTGTAGGGCGCCATGCATATTGTCATTTAGACCTTGTGTCTATCAAACACCGTGCTGTAAGTTGAACCAAATAGAAGACGAAATTCACCTCATAGTGATATGTCCGTTTTATAAAGATATAAGAAAAAATATATAAAGTAGTTTCACTATAGAAATCCTAGCATGTATAAACTCGTGAAACTTTTAAACGTTTTAACCATAAACACCTGAAATGGCATCGGAATATATTACAAAAACGGCAAAATATGTTGAGAGAATAAGCCAATCAAATAATCAGCATTTGAAAGTCAAATGTAATAAGACAAATTCGTTTTTCGCTGTACATTGCGTATTTTTTTAACTCTTAATTTTCACATATTAAGCACTATTTTCGCATTACTATATGCGTTTGTATGTTTTGTATTTACCTGTGTTTTGCTTTTTTCATGTATGTTCGCATGTTGTTATGACGATGAACCTTAAGTATTCAAGTTAACCTCTGTCCTGTTTCGTGTTTGTGTTTCAGCACATCTGAGTAGATGAATCAGACCAGACAACGAATCTATCGGACAACGTGTCTTTTGGACGGCGTATCGATCAGATATTAGACATCGGTTTATTCAATCGCCATATCTATAATTAATGCCTAGCCGCCGTTTACAGAACTAAATACAACCATTCACCTTGACACGTATATCCCAAGTCCGTATTCGCGGCCCCCTCGCACATTAAAGCCGAGCTTTCTGTCCGCTTTTCCAAACTTCAGGCTAACCCGCCGCTCGGGGTCGTCTGTCTCCAGACCACGTATATGATGGGTTATTCCACATTCCTCAAACTCGCCAGATATCAATCTACGATCATGAACGTCCACCCTACAAAGTGGAAAACAGGGAATTACAACACTTTCAAAGCGCATGTACTATTAGAATTAAGGTAGAATACCCATAATCCGTCAGTTTGAAACATTTCTCTTTCCTAAGGATTACTTCGGTCGTTCTCGGTATACATCGGTCAGGACTTGAACAATTCACATTAAACCGAATATTTCCAGCCCGACCGATGAAAACCGAGAACCACTAAAGTATTCTGACGAAAGAATTAATTTTGAAATGGCGGATTTTGGGTATTCTACCTTAAGCTTACGAACGAGTAGATTTAACCGAATGTTACAAGTGTTGCTTCCAATTTACGATTATGGTTAATTTTACCACTTCGATGTGGCTTTCAATATGGACCATTATAAAATACCGTATGGGGGGCAATAAGTTACGAAACACCAATTTACCACGACGTTTTTTCCCTCGAGAGTCTCCATTCTGGTACTTTTCTGGTTCTCTGTATAACGAGTTTGACCCGGCTGAAGCTTGTCAACACCTTGACGGCGCTACTGCTGGCAACCCCCTTCAAACTTATATTGTTCGCTTCAAGTATCTTATCGCCAACCTCTAGCCCACATTTCTCTGTAAAGGTTGAAAAGGAAAAGTATCTTTATATACTATGCCACTGTATGGTACTTTGTTTTCTTGGTGTCGTGGGGGAATACTTCGCCATTCTGAATAAAGGAATTCTTTTTTAACATTAATTTACTTTTTCTCGAAAGTGAACGATCTTTTCTTAGTATGTTTATATAAATAATTATATATAGATCTATCGCAGGATGTATAAAAAGTTGTGAAGGAATCCGTTTGACCTTAAAAGCTAGGATGACTTGCCATCATTCAAACAATCAGATAATGTATTTGTTCGAATCTAGCTGTTCGCTTATATATAGCGTTTTGTTCAGGACAAAAGTCTACTTCGTGTTTCCTCAATCCACTAGTACAAGGCCCCGACTCTAAAGTGGCTGGCCAAAGGCCACTACCACGAAACCAGATATTATCAGATCGACATTTCCTTCTCTGCCAATAATTTTTTTTGAAAATGTTTGAGTGATCGTTTGCCTACCTAGAAATTTTGATCAGTGAAGTCCCCTAAATGGAGAATTGATACTGTAAAAAAAACGTAACAATGCGCTCTGTAATACATATAAAATCACTCAATTCAAAGCTCCTAATAACAAATAAAAAACACAATTTAACTAAATTTTATAGGCCTCCAGCCCAAAATACATACATTATACACTAAATGATGTGTTTTACCCCCGGTATCCAGTGTTTCAATTTGATTCGATTTCTGACATGGAAAACAGTTATTTCAAGTATTTGATAAATTTAAATGCATAACTTTCTATTAGTAACACCACAATTTTCACAATAAATGAGGGTCATGCGTGGCCAAGTGATGAAATTGGCGGTCCCGGGTTCGAGTTCCATTATTACCTCATGTTTCGTGGGAGTGCCCTTTGGCAAGTCACTTCAGAGCGCTAGCCTAGTATTGGTGGATCCAGGAAAGCTGTTACATAACTGAAACATTGTTGATACAGCATTAAACACCATACAAACAATTAATTATCAATGGCCTTAGCCGGTCCCCCGTATGTCTATACGTACGAGCAGCACTGTCCTCGTCTATATCGCTGATATAGATCCCCAGCCCATGCTCCGACCCACCGCGAATACTGAACCCAACTCGGCTGTCTCCGCCCTCCTTAACGAGTGTAAACACCCGGACATCCTTTATCTTTGGTCCTCTCGTACTCCCACTGGACATGGACACACGCTCACACGCTGAAAGGAAACTCTTCGTTAGTCTACCGAGAAGTCAATCGTAGCTACTCGGGTATTTCCGGAATCTAAGAAATGGTTTCCTTGGATAAACCCGATGACTTCAGATTGCCGGGAAGAAAGTCATTTTTTCAAAATACTCATGTCTTATAATAATGCAGGCAAACTATACATGTTTTGTTTTTCAACAATTCAAACATATACAATACAAGCAATACATGTAGGAGACTAACATTGTTAACATTTTATCCAATTGTTATTAGGCATGTGTGCCTTCGTCCTACAAAGCCATCATCCATTTAGTCACTCATTATCCGTCACCGTGGCCTAGTGGTCAAGGCGTCCGCCTAGGGCGGGAGGTCGAAGGCTCGAGCCCCACGGGAAGCGGTTGCCCGGAGAATGTTTCTCGTGGAACTTGTTCCGAAATGGCCGGTTAGTGGGGAAGGGGGAGAGGGAGAGGGAAATGGGGAGATGGAGAGGGAAAAGGGGAGAGAGTGGGAGTGGGAGGGCAGATAAAGAGATACAGACAGAGAGAGAGAGAGAGAGAGAGAGAGAGAGAGAGAGAGAGAGAGAGAGAGAGAGAGAGAGAGAGAGAGAGAGGAGAGAGAGAGAGAGAGAGAGAGAGAGAGAGAGAGAGAGAGAGAGAGAGAGAGAGAGAGAGAGAGAGAGAGAGAGAGAGAGAGAGAGAGAGAGCAAAAGAGACAGACAGACAGACAGACAGACAGACAGACAGACAGACAGACAGACAGACAGACAGACAGACAGACAGACAGACAGACAGACAGACAGACAGACAGACAGACAGACAGACAGACAGACAGACAGACAGACAGACAGACAGACAGACAGACAGACAGACAGACAGACAGACAGACAGACAGACAGACAGACAGACAGACAGACAGACAGACAGACAGACAGGGACAGAGAGAGAGACAGAGAGAGACAGAGAGAGAAAGTGACAAAGACAGACAGAGAGAGAAAGTGACAAAGAGAGACAGAGAGAGAAAGTGACAAAGAGAGACAGAGAGAGAAAGTGACAAAGAGAGACAGAGATACAGGCAGACATGAGAGTGATTATCGTATTTCGTATTTTTTTTTCGACGATCAATGTAAACTTTCGTTCCCAAATTGGATTACTCATTCAACAGATGTTACGTTTTTCATAAGAATGGCATTTAGCTATACTTTAGTAGTTGAAACAGCTGTTGAGTTGCTATGAGACAGTCCGCGCCAAAAGGTTATTTTACACTCAAATATAAAAGTAAAAAGAGTAAGATTCACGCATGCAACGAATCGTTTCTTTAAGATTTACCTCTTTTTGTTTGTTTCTTATCACGCATTTTCAACTTGAATATGTCTTGCACAAACGTCGGTTATGTCCTTACGAAAATATTGAACAAAGGTTACGCAAAATCATGAAATCCGCGAATTCAACTCCTTGCACTAGTCCAAAACTCAACTCCTCTCAGAAATTGACAAATAAATAATGGATCGTACACGTATATTAACCCTTATAGTTTTGAAACCGTCTTCATCCTTATGCAAACAGGTTAGATCCAGGCCAGCCGCCAAGTAAAATGGCGGCTGGCCTGTGATCAAACCTCTTTGTTACTCTGAGTATCTTTCCTCGTCAAAATAAAGCAGATATTTAAGGTTTTGGAAAGCGGACAACACATAAATCTATTATTAGAAAATTACCCAGCATTCGAAGGATAAAGGCGTTCAAGACAATGGCTATGAGATATTGACTTGTTTAAGAGGCAAACGTAAATATTTAATGACTTGATTAGTTGATTCGGGAATCCTAGACCAAAAATCAATGTAACCGAGTCATGGAAAAAACAACCTATAAACGTACAGTACACAAGTATAGTGGTATATGAATTATATGGAACGCCGGCACTATCATACGTAGCGATGTTTTTATTTTATCATGTGCAAAGTTCTCTATTTGAAGTGCAAACATAGTTATATTGTGTGAGTACGACATTATATCGTGTGATATTGTACTTATATTGTACTTATATGATGAGCGCTTTTAACAATATGATGTAGTTACACATTTTTTATTATGCAGTCACCTTATCATATGCACATGATATAATAAAAACATCGCTACGTATGACAGTGCCGGCGTTCCATAGAATTACGTGTAGTGTGAGTACATATTATGTGAGATGGTGCATTTTCTCTGTATCTATAGATATATCTGTAGATCTATACCGATATGTATTAATCAAAGTGTCGAGAGGAACAATAACAGTATAGAGAAGATGGTAGCGGTAATCATGGATTGCGAAATCTGATTTTGATTTTCTTGTCTTTCAACGCCAAATCCTTTTCTGCACGTGTTCGTATAATGGTTGTGTAGCAAGTTGGAGTAAAAATTCATTTGTCCGTCAAGGCTTTCGAAAAACTGGGCAATATGGACAATTGATTCTGCTACCCCTGTTAATTTATGTATGAATATGATATATATGAATAGGAATTTATGTAAACTGTAGAGAGGAAATTGGCCAGTTCGAGTAATTCAGTTGATAGAGATGAGCATATTTATAAAGGTATCAAATTTGTATCCCAGTAGGAAGAGAATAGACGTTATATTGTTGTTTTATATGGTTTTAACATTACATCAACATTTTTTTCAGTTGTATCGTGATGCTAGGCTCATTAAAGATGACAGGAGAACCCCTTCTTTACTGTCCTGATACCAATAAGGGAGCAGTTGTAAACACAGGCAGAGACAGGCATGTGCTTCTGAGAAGATAGAGACCAGTAAATTGAGACCAAGGTACCGTATTACTCGACATTTTATGATTAGAATTTCTGTAAGTAAAACAACATTCCCTCTTATTTCAATATTGGGCTAAGCAATATTGCAATGTGATATGTCAATGGAATCGTCTCTTCGAGACTCTTCCCATGATGTGTCAAATTGCAAGATTGTACATCCATAAATGATTATCTTCATGTTTAACAATTTTGACTTACGCAAGTATTTTCCTTTTAACGTGTTTAGTAATACGGTACCCAGCATGTATATTCCAGTTGGTAGATATCAGCATTTATATACAAGTGGTAGAGACCATTATCCATATCAAAATAAAAGAGACTAGTATCTATTAGAAACTTGAAGACACCAGCATGCATTTAACAGTGTAAGAAGACCAGTATGGTCAAGTGGACATAAACCAGTTACAGTTTTGTTACTAGCAGGTTACGTGTATTACCATGATGAAAGAGACCAGAATGTTTTCCTATTGGAAAAATAAAAGTATGTATATCAAGTGGATAGAGACCTGAATATATCAAGTGAATGATGACATGTGTATCAAGTGAATGGAGAACAGAATGTATATTCAAGTGAATAGAGACCTTAATGTATAAACAAGTGGATAAAGACCTGAATGTATTAACAAGTGGATAAAGACCTGAATGTATATACAAGTGGAAAGAGACCAGAATTTGTATACAAGCGGATAGAAACCTGTACGTACATCAAGTGAATAGAGACGTGTATATATACCAAGTTGATACCGACCTATATGTATATTAAAGTTGATAGAGACCAGAACGTTGCAATGGGTATAGCAAGGACATAAATCCATGTGGATATAAATCAAAAATTGTATATAAAAGTGGATGCAAATATCCCAAGATCGGAAGAGACAAGTACCATATATTCTAATGTGTCAAGACCTGTTTATATATCCAAGAGTGGAAGAATAGCACAGGGTTCAATGTAAGACTATAGTAAGTGCTTCATAAACATGAAGCACTTACTATAGTATTGCGTTGAACTCTCGAGGGTCTCTTACGGAGGATCTTTATTGTTGTGAGACAGTTTAGTAGAAGTATTTCATATAGCACAAAGGTAGAGATAATTGGACAGACGTTGAGAATGTGCGGGAAGAGTAAGTACCTTCTGGAACTTGCAGCAGGGAACCTGCCTGACTTTTTGGATTTTTCTGTCGTTTTCTGAACCGCAAATGGAATTTCGTTAACCTATCAAACTCCTGAACGTGTCCTTCCCAGATGAAATATCTGACATATTTCAGCAGTTCTAGCTTCGTGTAAGTCCGTAGTATTAGATTCAGTCCGATGATCAGCCGTTCTATATCCTGTCTATTGTTGTAGTCCTTTAATATCTTGTATAGTATCAGCCGCTCCGGCTTCGTAAACAGTACATGCGTTAGTTGGTACAACTCCTTTAGGCGCTGTCTCCGCAGGTCCCTTTCGTTGCTGTCTTCTGTCTCTATTTCTAAATCCATTGTTCAAAGCTGGGTCACGGTAATCACTTTATCATGTAGATTGTACATAGAGAGAGAGGTAAAGACATTTGGGACTAACCAACACATCGGCGCGAGTACTGGTTTAGTATCCACGAAGCAGTCATCGAGAGTGGCTTTGAACAAGATTTAATCTTCCTTCACAATCGATGTCTTGTCACATTACCCTTAATGTATGCTCACTTTAATCTATCAGCTCCAAGTTTATCAATAACCTTAAGGTAAAATACCCACCATCCGCCATTTTGAAGCTCATTCTCTCATCGGAGTACCTCGGTCATTTTCGGCATTCATCAGTCGGGGCTGGAACTATTCGCATCAAACCGAAGAGTTCCGGACTCGATCGATGTATACCGAGAATGACCGAAGTACTCCGACGAAAGAATAAATATCAAAGTGTCTGATTATGGATAGTCCACCTTAGTCTATCACAATACATTCCATGTTATATGCTTTACACTCCGACTCCAGTTTTGATATTTCCAATTGTGTTTTACAATAACATCCAACATGTCGTGATGTCCTCCTTGCCTAAGACCTAACGAGAGAAGACGCATATAAAGTTATCAGTAATGAAGGTAATTGTCAACATTCATATCGGATTAGGATCATTAGCCAACATATGTTGCATCGCTATTGAAACGGACTTAAGCTGAATGCATGGCAAGTTAGAATATTGGTGTTTTTATAATGCAATCAGTCCGAAATGGAAAACCGACGCGTCACAGGCAGTGTTCTTATAACCATAGATACACACCATAAGACTTGCACAGTTAAAGTAATACTTGTGCTCATTTACAGTCAAGTTGTGTACGGTCTGGAATAGTTGACAACTAAGAAACTTATAAGTTTAATCCCCTTTTGAATAGTATCTGATACGGTAATATGTTCATATGATGCTTTTAAAGAGTTTAGACAATAAGATTAAATTTAGTAAAACGTCGAGGATCAATGTAATCGGAGAGATTCTCCATTTTGAATATTTGCGTTATTGTCTTGGATAAATAACAGTATTTCTGTGTGTATCACGTGGCTTTTCTAACCAGGTGACTGTCACTCGTTTTTCCGAGCCACCATCGTTATTTTGAGCCATAACTTAGATGTAAACAATGAAGTCAAATTGTGTGGTGAAAATATCACTTTAAAACATCGATAATAAGTAAAACAGGCATTACATTGTCATGAAAAGGTGGTGTTTCGCTATGTTTAAACATGTTGTTTCATAATATATAGCTCATTTTACCAAGTTTTGCATGTTTTTTTTAGCACTAGTATGCTTTTAAAATTGGTTTGATTCATTAACGCGTTTGTCATGCCATTGTGATTGATACGATTCCATACAACGGACATTTATATAATAATTATATGAGTTGAATACCCAAACAATTAAAATGCGAGATACGTATGACACGAATACATCGACAAGTGGCAATATCAATTTATACAATTTGAAATGTTCTGTATTAAGAAATTAGATAAAAACAGAGGAATTGAAAAAAACTATCCACTATTATGCTTCCTTTAAGATATGTTTTTGAATATGTAAAATGTGATTTATAATACGTTTAATCAATTAGACAAAAAGATTCGATTGAACATTTACAGTACTATTACACTTTATAGCCAACCATATCATTGAAAAGAGCGCTACGAAACAAGCGATAATGACCTTTTCTGTTTGCTCGATGACTAAATAGCTCTTTAACCCTTATAGTGCTGCAACCGACTTCATCCTTTTGCAAACAGGTTAGATCCAGGCCAGCCGCCAAGTAAATTGGTGGCAGGCCTGTGATCATACCTGTTTGCTACTCTGAGTATGCATCCTCATCAAAATTCAGCGGATAATTAAGGTTTTGGAAAGGAGGCGAGACAAAAATATATTTCTAGAAAGTTACCAAGCACTCTAAGGGTTAACAATTGTTTTGATGGCCTTTATACATCATATGTTTGTACAGTCTGGGTTGGGTAAATACCATTACGAGTTACCTTGATGCAACATCTGGTCCTTTCATACATGGTTTGATATTGATTGGAGGGCGGTGTTAGCCAGCAAGACAGTCGGACATTCTCCAATACACAAAACACCACACAGCATGTAGTGTATCGGTCATACATGCAGCCACACTATCGACAATATCATCTTAACCGTCATATATATATATGTTGTAAACTGATTCTCGATTTCCATCTGAAAACCATTTCCTGTTACATTTACACTCTATATCAGCAAGAACTAGACTCCATTAAGGTAGAATACCCATAATCTGTCATTTTAAAACGTTCTCTTTCGTCGGATTACTTCGGTCCCCCCCCCCCCCCAAAAAAAAAAAAAATGAAATAAAATAACCCACATTATGTAAGTTAATAATTATGACAAGCGACGTAAAACCCCAACATACAGTATGTGTAGATTGTAGTAGAAAATAGTATTAACCCTTTCCCAAACACAAAATTTTCAACTGTCCCAAATTGAAAGAGCAAATTGAAAGAGTTTGCAGACAAAATGTGATGAAATGGGAAAATAACCTTTTGATAGGGTAGAACATCTTGTGGGAAATGGAGAAATTGTTCGTTACGAGCAATTTCTCCGTTTCCCGCAATGTTTTCCAGAGTCGTCTGCAAAAAAGTGGTCAAATGTCGTTATTGTTTGGTAATGGGTTAAACTCATTCAAATACTAATTCCTTTCGCTATCTACCAAAATACGGTAGCCTGACAGTGTCGTGGACTCTTGCCTGGAGTTCTGGTCCGTGCGGGGGACTCCAGGCTAAGACAACTCCGGTTTAATTCCGAAAAAAGTGTGTGATGTAATATAATGTTTATATAAGATAGTACAAAACACACTTTTTTGGACGGGGCGGTTTACAGGTACCTGTGGACATAATTTCCGAGGGAACAGATGAGTCTATAGATGCTTTCCGTCTTGATCAGTCCGGTCAATCGGAACTACTCGGGTATTTCCGTGAGCTGTGAAATACACCTCGGATATAAGTGTAGGGTTACAATTTTCCGGGTAAATCGGCATCCGCCAATGGACACCTTTTCTAAGCGTGCATGTTAAGTAGTTCAATGTGTATGGAAGTGTTGGACATCCTTTTTAATCACTTTTGATCAGTAACTCATACCAAATGGAGAACTTGTTGTTGTGACATGTATACTTGTTTCCTCAATCAAATTTAACGACTTTTTTTATTTTACATTCAAGATCTATTTTTAGAAACGAAAGAAAGTGACGTCATTCTCGCGGAAAACATTATGGCGTCATCCCTATTATTTCAGAGGTGTTTTCTATTGGATAAACCCGATGTGTTCAGATTGCAGTCAGGTGTGTTCAGATAGCACCCGAGGATGACGTATAGAAACACGTCATATAAAAGTTATGACGTTTATGGTGGTATATTCGACTATATACAAAAGAATACACATGTACATGTATGTATGTACATTGTAAATGTTTCGTTGAAGCCCCATCTAAATCGTCATGAAATTATGTATATATCGGTTCGAGACTGCTCAAGCACGTAGATTAACCAATTTTGATATATTCCATCATGTTCGGTACCTTCTTTGTACACAGATAAAGAAACTGTTGGCACTGCTGGTTTAACAATATAGATCTAACTAAACAAGCAACAGTACTTCACGCGATATTCAGCAAGTATGGCAGAGGACAACAAGGTAAGGGATATATTTGTATTGCATATTCCCTTTAATGCGGAAGGGGTCTTAATCTGATAGTTTTGGGAAGAACTATCGCTGAATTCAGGTGGCGAAATCACGCATCCAATGTTTACAATCTTATGTCCGAACAAGATGGCCATACCAAAGGTATTTTTGCTTTGTTCACCCTTTTCCAATGATAGCTACATTGTGTATCCCACATGAGTTAACCATTATATTAACAGTTCTGGTGGTATATGATAACCCATGCATTTGTTTATAACAGCGTAACGTCTAACACTCGGCAGAGAAATCGCAGTCGACGGGCGCGAATGACCTAAACACAGCCGGACTGTTTTCTGATCCAAAAACAACACCACCATTCCTTTTTTTTCTTGAATTCAAATAAAAACTGTCCAACTGACTTTATTCCATGGACAAATGAACTAGTTCATTTTGCAAAGTTGGCCTTTTTTACTTAAAGCAATACTTGCGCTCATTCACACCTAAATTGTGAAAGTTCTAGAGAAACTTAAAATTAACTAAAAAGGACTTAAGTGTCCCTTTAACAGAGGAATTGAGACTGTAACACGTTCACATGATGCTTTTTAAAGAGTGAATACTATAAGGTTTGTTAACGATAAAACAAGGTCAGCCGAGAAATGTTGGAAACCAATAAAACCCAAGAAATTCCCCATTTTTAATGTTCCCGTTGTTAATATTGGATATATGACAGTATACGTTATCATGATCCTGTGGTTTTTCGCTATGTTTCAACATATTCTATCATGATTTATATCTCAAATTACCCAGTTTTGCAGTTTTTCTGAGTGCTAGTATACAGTGAACCCTCGTTTAACCGGCCCCCGATTATCCGGATGTCTCGCAATCCGAACGAAATTGTAAGGGAACGGAATTATTGGACCAGTTTGTTGCAGACGACTTTTGAAAACATTGTGGGTAAAGGAGAAATTGCTCGTGACGAGCAATTTCTCCTTTTCCCACAAGGTTTTCTGCCATATCAGAAGATTGTCTTTGAATTTCATCACGTTTTGATATGTCTTCTGCAAACTCTTTCACTTTGGGACGGTCGACAATTTGGCGTTTGCTAAAGGGTTATAAGTATATACCGCTCATACAGACCGTTTATGTCTTAATGTGAATAAGAACATGCTCTGCTTCATTAGTCCGGATTATTCGGTAAACCGGACAGTTTGTTGGGAACGGACATGTTCGGATAAACGAGGGTTCACTGTACTTTTAAATAAGAATACCCTTAATCCGCCATTTTAAAACTCATTCTTTTGGTAGGAATTATACGGTCGGTCTCTGTCTCAATAGACCGGACAAGAATAAAGATAATTTATGAATGTATTCATTTTCCAGGTGTCAAAGAAAGTTCTATTTGTACTTGTCCTACCAGCAGTTGTCTTTTACCATGCGATGTTATACTTAGATCTCTACGGGAGCTCCACAATGGTTGCCGATACAACTTTAAGCCACAGTGACAACATATCTCGCAGTTTGGTACCTTCATTAACAGGTGATGCTATGATTTCTGAAAACTTGGGGGACGTGACGTATACAGGAAAAGGCACAGACAGTATAGGCATACCTTGTAATAAGTCGTTCAAGGACACACACTTTATGTCAATCAGCTATCAAGGGAGAACGGGTAATTTGTTATTCCAGTTTGCTACCCTGTTGGCTGTGGCTGAGTCGACGTGTTATACGGCCGTACGTAAACAGGGAACCGTACGAGACATCGACGATATTTTCGATCTAGACAACGTGAGAAGAGTAGTGTATAACACAGCTTCATTTAAAGAATTGCAAGAGCCCGGCTTTGCAATATACGACGAAAACATAGAATTGCGAGTCATGCCGGGATACAACTGGACTCTGGCTGGTTATAGACAAAGCTATAGGTATTTTGAAAACTACTCAAACTTGATACGCTCTTCATTTCGTTTCAAGGAAACGATTAAAGGACGTGTTGCTGCCTATTTGAAGAACAGTCTACCTAACGGTAAGGTTAAAGTGGGCCTCCATATTCGAAGGTCGGACATCTTTCACGAACAAGCGAGAACAAAACTCAAATATATCTCGGACGTGCCCTACATTAATCGCGCCATTGCCTTCATGCGACATCGTTTTGGTGCCACCGGAAATGCCTTGTTCGTTGTCATTAGTGACGCGATCTCCTGGTGTAAAGGTCACATTAAAGGAGCCGACGTGTTCTACTCGCCATTCGTTCTCCCTGGTGACGACTTGTACTTACTGACCCAATGTGAACACCATATTCTCACATTCGGTACGTTTAGCTGGATGGGAGCTTGGTTGAACGAAAGCGGGATTATGGTGTATGACAAGTCAGTCATGTGTTTTCAGAATGGCAATTCTCGCAAGGACTTCAAACAGGGTGACTATTATCCGAGCCATTGGGTTGGTTTGTGAGTGTGATCGTGCGAGCGTGTTTATGTTCAGATGCCGAAGAGTTCTAGAAAAGATATGTACTCAACGAGCTTGATCCTTAAGGTTTAATACCCGTAATCCGCTATTTAAAAAAAGAACATTCTTTCGTTGAATTACTTCGGTCGTTTTCGGTATACATCGGTCGGGACCGGAACTATTCGCATTAAACCGAATAGTTCCGGTTCCGCCCGAAGTATACCAAGAACGACAGAAGTTATCCGACGAAAGAATGATTTTCAAAATGGCGGAGTATAGGTATTTTACCTTAATTGCTTCTCTAAATCCCATATCGTGGATACTCATTGGTATCATTTTTAAAATTGCTTAAGTGGCCATAAAGTATGTTTCTTTAAAGCTGTTTAGTAGCTGTATTAGTTTTACTGTACAATGATATACTGAGGTACCGGTAATAACAATGTAAGTTAACACTAATTTCATATAGATTTACCACAAGTTCCTCTCATTTTGATTGTATATCGATGACAACATATGCTTAAAACATTTTATTATAAGGACTGATTAAGCTTTTAACTGTAATACTATAATAAAAAAGAATTCGTTGTTTATATATTGAATGATAAAAACGGCCAAATAGACGACGTTGCACCCTTAATACCATTAATCATAAACGACAAATGAAGCAAAAAAGATTTTTTTTTCTTTATAACATTCTCGTTTCAAATGTTTAGATTTCATGTTGTTTATTTTTTATATTATTAATGGTGTTGTAGTATTTATGATATTAAGACATAATTGATGAGAAGTTTGTAAATGTTATTCAAGTTGCTAAAAGAAAACGTATACGAATGTTGTCAAGCAAAGGCTTTGAATACAATTTATTATCAAATCGATAGTATATCAAAGAAACCATATGCTTAAGGTAGAATACCCATTGATACTCTTTCGTCGGATCTTGTCGGATTACCTCGGTCGTTCTCGGTATACATCGGTAAGGGGTTGTCTCAGAACTATTCGCTTTTAAACGAATAGTTCCGGCCACGACAGATGTATACCGAGAACGACCAAAGTAATCAGACGAAAGAATTATTTTCAAAATGGCGGATTATGTATATTCTACGTTATAACATGTCAGTATGTTAACTTATTATGTTATTAAAAAGACTTTTGAAAAAAAGGAAATATTTTTTTTTGACAGGATACTTTGCATTTTTTAGATTTGGCAGGGGGAACCTGTATTGTTAGGTATCACATCTTTTCTTATTCTCCCAATTACGATAATGTATGAATAAAAATATATAAACTTAGGATGTATGATCACAAGAGAAGACTGATTGGGACATATTCTCAGGAACAATGGCAAACTTAGATTATCATTATTCTTACATTTATTACAAATCAATTATCAACTATCCAAACTGTAATGGAATGAAATATCTACGTCTGGATCATCCAAACTAATATATCAGGTGATTTCAACCATGTCCGCTTGATTTATTTTCTTTCGGAATACATTGCATTTGCGAACACAATTGTCTTCCGTAAAATGTCTGACATTTGGTACATTAGGGTACAACACCGGAAATCATAAGACCCCTCTCTGCGTAATTATCAAATCTCGGAGACAGGATTTTCCAATCGGAACTACTCGGGTATTTCCGTGAGCTGTGAAATACACCTCGGATATAAGTGTAGGGTTACAATTTTTCGGGTAAATCGGCATCCGCCGATAAACACCTTTTCTAAGCGTACATGTTAAGTAGTTCAATGTGTATGGAAGTGTTGGACATCCTTTTTAATCACTTTTGATCAGTAACTCATACCAAATGGCGAACGTGTTGTTGTGACATGTATACTTGTTTCCTCAATCAAATTTAACGACTTTTTGGATTTTACATTCAAGATCTATTTTTAGAAACGAAAGAAAGTGACGTCATTCTCGCGGGAAACAATATGGCGTCATCCCTATTATTTCAGAGGTGTTTTCTATTGGATAAACCCGATGTGTTCAGATTGAGGATTTTCATGAGCGGCAGTCTCCCGACTGACTGCCGGAATGCCGATGTTTCTACCTGGCTTGACTAGTCCTTTTGGGCAGTTCAGTATGGGCTCTTCCTTCATCATGAAGAGTTGGGTATTGCAACATAACTGATATTATGTTGACATGATGCAAAACACACACAAATATAAAAATCATTCCATTTGGTTTACCCACAATTCAATAGCAGTTCTAATTCTAGTTTCGGGAGCGAGGGTTTCATCACGATCGATAATGAGTATTTGGTAGTTAATTGATCAACTAAGTAATTAAGTATTTCTCATCTCCTGTAGAAGCGACAGGAGAGAAATATTGGCGAATTTTTTTCCCAGGCTATGAGCAGTCGGTTCGATGATGACTTAGGTACGGGTGAAATATGTGTGACCTGAGTAAAATGTCTTTAACTCACCTCCATGCGGTAAAGTGAGGTCCTATCATATGACAAAGTGAAGGTAAATTCTTCTAAGCCTTCATTTAAACAACACCTTGCGAATGCGAAAGAAAGCTTTTAAAAAAAATTATGAAGCCATATAGAGGCGTTTGCTTTTTTTTCACCTATTTTTGCCAATGATAGCCACATTGTGTACCCCAAATGAGTTGACAATCAACTTTCTGGTTCTGGTGGTTTATGATAACCCATGCTTTATAACGGCGAAAAAAAAACCCCACCTGTGTCGCGGTCATCTTGTTCGGACAGAAGATTGTAAACACTGGACACGTGATTCCGACGCCTGGACCACATTCATCACAAGTCATATTTCCATTTCATATGTTCTTAAACTAAACTATATGAAAGTTTTTCATCTTCTCTCAAACGATTTTATACCTCACGTTCATCTTTTATCATACATCGGCGTAGCTTCTTTAAGACAATTTAGACACGTGCCTTACACTCTAATTTCGGGAAGCAAAAACATAACAACAAAAAAGAAAAAAAAACTAAAAAAAAATAGAAAGGGCCTCTATTTCATGCTTAAACAAATCATTTTTTTTTGTGATTTAAGACTGCATTTTTTCACATGGAGCATGCCCCCGAGACCCACAGAATGTAGTGCCTACACATTAATATCAGTATTGCTACGCCCCTGTTATATCCAAAATCTTTGTGTAAATTTAAATACAAAATGTAATCTCACTAATTAGACGTCATAATTCACAAACAAAGTACTTTTTATTCGTTTTCCAAGATATTTTCCAAATATTTATGTACACAAATGATCAAATATGACAGAACAACGTATCGACGTAGAAGTAGACAAGCTTGGGATACGAAATGGACATGGTATGAGCTGATTTAGGAACGAGTTAACTAGTTACCATCTGCGATACCGGGAACCAAATCATTGACAAGTCACATGACCTAAAGATGGCGGCTGCCGAACTTCGAACTTGCGTCAAAATGACAGAAGAAACTGTTACAACAGAGTTTAAGAATGCTATATCCCAAGAATGCAGTAAATACAAAACCATGGCAATGGATTATCTTGTGATGCGAGATTTTGTGAAGTGTCATCAAATATGTATCAACGGACTATCATTTACAAAGCAGCATCCCGAGGAAAAATGGTTTGTTTATATCTCCACGCTTCCTTCCATGAGATACATGTGTCATATATTTTGAAAACGTAAAATGTGCAATACTTAAATAAAAATTGAGATTTTGATGTTCACCTTAGCTGTGTTGAATGATGCCTTTAAAAGCCTTTTAGACACTGAGGTCCATTCACAAAGCAGTAAACTTGAGTTTGCAGAAAAGACCCAGGGGTTTCATTGTACTAGAATGCGACACCTGAAGGATATCACGGGTTAGAATGTAGTGAAGAGCACCTACTCTATTTTTTACCCTAAATATATATAGGTGCTACATATTGACGAAAAAAACAATGTTCTTTCTTTGTAAAATGCAGTTTCAATTCCATCTATTGTACTACATTTCTTTTTTCAGATTCATAGTTTTCTGTAAAGCCGTCGAGATATGTTTTAAACGAAGAATTTGGTACTACGACCAGGCTTACTTAATTATATGTATGGAATTATCGCTCTTAGTTACGTTGGCAAATTAATGGAAAGAGTTGTCTACCGATACTGGTAGTCTTGCAATTACTTTATTTCAGATAATCTTATACATGAACAATAAACTGGATGTTTACTGAGCCATTCTACCGTGCATCTATTGATTGACTATTATGATCAATTTACCTCTCCCATAAAGACATGTTTGAATGGTCTTTTTAGCCTGAGGTCTTTGGCCGCGAGAATATCCCGCACCTAGTGTGGTGTATACGTGCGGACCAGGACCCAAGGCTTTTGTGATATTTCTAAAGCTGCAAGTTGACCGTGTCTTCAAACCCTGGTGACTTAGTTTAGTCACAAGTGGCCAGTTACATATTTTTCTTTAACAAAAAATAGACAGGAGCTATGGTTTATATTTTTCAATTAGAATTTGTCTTCATACCGATTTACTCTTAAATAATTTTCATTTTGTAGAATCGTCCAAACAATTATAATTTGCATATGTAGTAATGAGAATTGGAGAAATCATTTCACAAAATTTCAGTTACTGCACCTCATTCTTTAGGAATGGTGAAGAAGGGAAATTCAAATATAAAATCCGGAAATACTCTCCAAATCAAGTCTATATATCGTTCTTGAGATCAGGTATGCATCGGGTTTTTTTTTGCATTGGGATCATTGTTCCGTTATGAAAAGGGTTTATCGAAAGAATACAACACGATGATTTGCATATAGTAACTGGTCTTACAAGGTCCTTTACTCCCCAAAATTTGTTCTGAACTGAAATAGGTTGGTTATCACTTGTTGATCGACAGAAATACCGAAAACCAGTTTTGCCATACAAAATTCGAAATTGACAAGCACCAAATCATTTATCACAAATATTCCCCTCAATTGCAGAGAACAGAACACATTATCCGTTACGAAATGCTAATGACATTTATTCATTGAACGACGAGCTTAACTAGTTGCTAACTCTTTTATCCCATCTTTTGTCACTCGACCTACAAAATGAAATCAAAATGATCCCATCTCTTTCCATGTTTTAATTGCAATTCCTCATTCAATAACCAAAGCACTATAGAATATGTGAGTGAAGTAATTTCCATGCACATATTTCTGCAAACCATAATTCTGATAACATTAATTGTGACTTTTAACTCTATGATGTGGATGCAGAAAATCTGTCTTTATACGAACCAAATATCATACTCAAAGGTTGTCAATATTTCGCCTCTATCGGCGTCTCGATCCCTTCCAACCTTATCAACTTTCATATGCTATTAATTGGGAACCAATATCTATGTTACGAGTCAAACTATTAAAATCTCTTAGCGGTCTGACCTTTTATCAAGGGATAACAAATTATTATCCTAGAATACAGATTTTTTAATGTGCAAATATCCTGCTTTGTCAAGCTTTCTAACCCACTAAACCAGTTGACAGACTATCTATGTAGCATTTTGATATGTAATTTGTTCTTTCCTTTCTTTCTTTCTATTTTTTTTATGTCTTTTCCCCAGAATTCATGGAATCAATGCGTTGTCATTTAGAATTAACAGAACATTTATGTTACATAACTGGTATGAGTGTTTATCAATTGATTTTACTTTGTTTAAAGTAACAAATCGCTAAAAACTCATAGGGTATTTCTAAGGTTAAGGAAATGTCCGAATAGTTACGATTGAATTTTATAAAATTTCTGTGAATCCAATCTCCTAGGGGCTTTTTGTGTTAAAACATGCATCTCTATTTTTATACCCGATCACATCTGGGTAACTGTAATGTGTTCCTTCAAATCTCACATCAACTCTCGCTAAAATGTGAGTGCAAAAATGCCGATTTCTTTTGAAAACATTTTTTTTGTTTGGTTTAATATCCAACATCGAAAGAGCTTATTAAAAAAAGAAGACTGATATTGAGTAAAGCAAAAAATGATCCTCCGAGTTTTTCGGCTTTGGGTGAGGTAACTCGCGTGCTGGTGATCTTCATTTCGCAATGCATGGAGCTGCAAATGAGTCAACTTGACGCTTTGATCACATTCAAAATGGCGGACTCGAAAAATAACGAAATGGCGGCGCCCTGGAGTGGGACATTCTGCTCAGGTTGTACACTATAGGATTCAAATGTATATTTTTCTATTTTCTTATTTTTTGCGATCACAAGTGTTACTTATGAACGAAAAAAATATTTAATGTTTTTTTCGTACAATAGCCCATTCGAGTCACATTTTCAAAATCAGTCGGATCCAGTTGGTTATGCAGTTCTTATCCAATCTCCTATGCAGAGTTATCGGACCCCGGATACCAGGATAAATGTGGAAGCATAGCGGGAACCAATTGACTCGGTTAGAGATTGTAAACGATCATAGTTTGGAGCAAAATTCTAACGTTTGCAGCTATTTAATTACCGGCATAACGTAAACTTTACCGGATTGTACCGGAATACCTGATATCCGTCCATCTAGGTGATAGAAACTTTTATTCGAAATTATTTTTCATCCAAATCATTGAATTGACTAGTAATCGTAATATATGGGTACAACAAGGAAGAAAATTACATAAAATATTTGGTTGCATGATGAATTTCCAACACTGACCTGGCTGAACATGAACTGCGTGATGCTGGTATGTACCGTGACTTGACATTTATTTGGGCCCTCGCTTCGCACACTTGCAACTTGCTTAGGGGTAAACCGATATGTATTGTCTTGTGTCTCACTGTTTAAAATTGATAATGTTCATGTGCGAATGCAATAATCCGTGTTCTGTAAATCTAGTTCATTCATAAACAGTATATATCTCTCGTTCTCAAAGAAATTGAATCTTCCAAATCTTAGAAAAATGGCAACCATTTTTTGACGTCATTTTTTGACGTCATTGCAAAACCGCTCGAGACATTTCACGTTTTCTGCCCATCGGAGCAAAGGGCGTAATAAACTACGATTTCTCCAAACACAGATTTTTCCCAGATATGACACATATACCAGAACAAACTTAGGTTTACCTTACATGATATATATAAAGTGCACTAAAAGTTAACGTTCAGATTTCGCATAAAATAAGCATGGAAATTAAACCCCCAAAATGAAAAAAGTAGTCGTGTTAGATAACATTTCATTCCTAGAACAGAATAGAATATTCTGTATCTGTTGTCTACACATCATTCTATAGTCCATCTTGCTGTTTATGTTATCCTGTCATTATTGATACCATGGTTTGTCCAAAAATAGTCTAGTTAGCATTAAAAAACACACCACTCTGTTGACTGTTTTTCCACAAGAAATATTAAAATCTCTGTTTCAAGAACAAAAAAGCTTTTAATTGTTTCACTTCTGGATTATGTGCCAATTGTACCATAATCTTAAGAAGAATTTTCCGATGCCTACCGGATGTTCAATATCAGTCAATTTCTCCCCCAAATAAACCTTTAATATTTGTTTAGAAGATTTAGAATTGATAATTGTATGTTGATTACATCATAATAAACTACTTGCAGAGAGAAAACAAGGGACACAATTCTTAAAATAAGGGATCTAAATGTAGTATCAGGGTGGACACCCTTGAAAGCCTATACACCGTGCCTCCATGAAGACGATGGAAAAAAATAACTATAGAAAAAATCTGTATATTTTTTTAGCTAATGAACAGAAACTTGACATTTTCTTTTGTGAGATAGTTTAATTATATACCCATTATTGTTATGATATAGCGGCAAAATTATGTGCCACGATATCAGCCAGAACCTTTCTAAATCAGCATCTGATACCAATGAAATTGAAGTTATGTGTGTCACATCAAATTTCTCAACAAGACTTGCCTTCACTTGTTTTTCCAAGCACACTTGGTTTCATTCCATTTCCGTTTTTGATGTTTCAACATATTTAAATTAAGGGGAAGGAAAAGTGATCAAATGGAACATTTGTGTTTAAAGGTGGACTTGCTTACAACATTACTGTCCTTTTTAGGATTAGTCAAAGAGATTTTTAAAGAAATAAAAACTCAGATGATCCTAATTATTCAATATTGCCACTTCACTCCTAACAAGTGGGTACTACTTCAAAGTACCCGGGTTGTTCTAAAGTGTACTACAATGTACCCAGCTAATACATTGTAGGCAGATTTATTCTCCCCTCAAACCTTTAAAGACCACGGGACTTTTTAATTGCCGGGTACAAAACTGTGAAACCAGGTACATTTTAGTATTGTTTCCTTCAGTCACAGGGAGCTTTTATGCAGGGTTTTCCTTGACCCCCAACTAATTTAGTAAATGACCCTCCAATTCCTGGATATGGCCCCTAAAAATCATTATGTTTCATTCACAATTCCATAAATAAGGGGTCAATAATCCTAAAAAAAATAGCATAAAGCAAGGGTTCAAGGGAAAACCTTGTTTATAGTATATAAGAGAACCCAGGGTACTCTGAAGGTAGTACCCACATACATCGGGGCAGTTTTGTGTTACATATCAAGGGCTCATTGAAGGTACCTTCCTAATCAAATGGAAAATTTCTCCAATTTCATTGTTACTGAGTGCAAGTATTACTTTAATCTATAATTGTATTTTCAGTGCCCAGTTATGCACAGAAAGTTTGTGTGTTCTGTGTATTCAAGCCTTAGCAGAGATGGATATGTGGCCAGCTGTACTACCCCTTGTTCAAGATACCTACATGGAAATAGAGGCTTGTCCATACACAGTTATTCAGTTGTGGTAAGATATCTTCACCTTTTAATGTAAATTCATTAGAATATTTTTAATTGATTTAGCTCACCATTGTGCTATAGATGAGCTTTTGAGATATCCAGATGTCTGTCTTCCCTAAGTGTATTACACAAATTACTTCTATGTGTATTACACAAATTACTGGTTATATATATGTCTCATCCATATTCATTTACATTTCTATACATATTAAAACATTTAGATAGTAAAAACATCATTAAAATGAAAGCAAATGGCCATTCAGATTTGAATTACAAAGGACTATCACAGTTATTAACAATAATACATAAATTACATATTAATTAAAGCAAGACTCAACTTGAGGGTTCAACGCAGGACTATAGTGAGTGCTTCACAATCATGAAACACTTACTATCATATTGCATTGAACCCTTGAGTTACTAACTAGGTATGTAAGAAATGATTCTTTGTTGTTGTTTTTCAGCCTATTACTCCATGCTAGGGTGCGTGAATATTCTCAGTGTTATGCCATCGCGAGTATCTGGTTAAGATGTAAAGACAATGTTGGAATCCCGGAATATAAAGATGTTGTGACGCTTTACATCCACCATGTTATGATGCCACAAGATCAGTTGGTGCTTGTCCCACAGTTCTTAAACTCATGCACATCTTTAAGTGAAAGTGAAAAGGAGGACATTTTAAGAATGTCAGAAAAACTTTGGAATAACCAGAAGAATGTATTGGAAAAAGAGGAGGGACAAGAATTCTCTTCAATTGCAGGACATGGTGATAGTAAGAGAGACGATTTAACATCACTGCAAGAAAAGAGTGAAGAAGACACATCAAAGGGTGAGATTGGAGTGCTACTTTTACATAGACTTAAATATTGGAAAAGTACATGTACTAATACATATATTTACATATTTGAGCAGTACTTTTACATACAGTCCAACTTGTGTAAAGCAACCACCCTTATAAGCATATGTGTGAATATTGAAGAAGTACTTATACATATATGTCAATATGGGAGAAGTACTTATACATAGATGTCAATATGGGAGAAGTATGTATACATGTAAACATTGGAGCAGCAGTTATACATAGTTATAAACATTGGAGAAGTACTTTTGCATAGTTTTAAATAATTTAGAAGTACTTATACATAGTTGTAAATATTGTTTATTATGATTTGTCGGTATGAAATTGACCTTATTTTCTTACAAACTGGCACTTTTGAATCATATGTAAAAAAAAAAGTTGATATTAATCCTCTATACTTATATTTCGAAGAACCAATAGTAAGGCATGCTTCTCTGTACAATCTTTATAAATTTTTGAAAATTAATTACAATTCAGGCGCTTGGAATGAAATATCTTGGCTGTACACAACTTAATTTTAATGTTTACATACTCTAACTTTTAGCTTGACTATTTGAAGAATAAGTCGAACTATGCTACTCAACTGTGCGTCGGCGCCAGACCTTGGTTAAGTTTCTACAGGATGTTTGTATTCAAGTAACTACTGTATGCAAGAATACAACCCGCTTTTGCATTTACAACATTTTGGTTAAGATTTACATGCAACTTTGTATCTGAAAACTACTGTATGGGATGGTTCATAGTTCACACATTTGTTCATGGTCATTATATAAGGTTTCTGACCAAGTTCTATAACTCTGGTTTGAGTTTTAAGCAAATAATGCCCCTTGTGTTTGTTGAAAATCTTGTTTAAGTTTTCACATGCAAGTTTGTATTCAATTAACTATTGCATGAAATAGGTTGACATTTAAGACATGTGTTCAGGTTCATTATGTAAGATTCCTGACCAATTTCATAACTCTGGTCTTGTTCACTGACTTAATTTTATTAATTTCTAAAAAGAATTTGAATAGTCCAGCGCACTGTCTTATGGACAGCTCTTGTTTTTACTGTGAATATGTTTATTTCAGAGTCGAGGATGGTTATTATAGCAAAGCGAATTTGTTCTGTCCTGACTCGACACTCGGTCTTCATCAATCTTAAAACCCTTATAAAAGTGGCCATTGTAGCCATAGGGCTCTCTCTATTGCTGAAAGAGACAGTTGGAGGTAATCACTTATTCTTAATTGGTTTTCTAAATCTGAGTACATATGAAGATTTAACAGTGTGGCTTTTCTGAATAGACCTATGTATGTGTACATCATGTCTGATTTATTAGATAAGACAAGATGTTAAGTATAGATCTTAAACAACATGTGTTTTCTTAACCCTTAGAATGCTGGGTAATTTCTAAAAATAGACTATTGTGTTGTCTGTTTTCAAAAACCTTAGAATATCTGCTTAATTTTGATGTGGAAGGATACTCAGATCGGCAAACAGCTTAGATCACAGGCCGGTCACCAATTTATTTGGCGGCTGGCCTGGACCTTACCTATTTGCATAAGCATGAACTTGGTTGCAGCACTATAGGGGTTAACATGATTGAAGTACTGTTGACACTGTGTTAAACCCTTTCAAACATCAAATTTTCCACCGTCCCAAATTGAATGAGTTTGCAGACGACATTTCAAAATGTGATGAAATTCAGAAGTCATCTTCAGATAGACTAGAAAACATTGTGGGAAAAGGAGAAATTGCTCTTTATGAGCAATTTCTCCTTTTCCCAGA
Source organism: Cerastoderma edule (assembly GCA_947846245.1). Taxonomy (NCBI): domain Eukaryota; kingdom Metazoa; phylum Mollusca; class Bivalvia; order Cardiida; family Cardiidae; genus Cerastoderma; species Cerastoderma edule. The sequence goes on from OX401415.1 coordinate 34,855,054, forward strand.
GTGTTTTCCAGAGTTGTTTGTAACAAACTGGTCAAATGTCGTTGTTGTTTGTGTAATGGGTTAAACCCCATACAAAAAAAACCCCCAAAACTTATATAGTGCCCGTAAATGATGTTTCAGTGTTGCATCGATCTTTGGACGCACTGCAAACAATTGTTAATCATACAAACTGGGATTGCAGTAACAAACAGTATTTCAATGGTTATTGAAAAACTTGTTATTGTTACAACTCAGTTTGTTACAATATCTGTAACAAGCCATTTTTAATTTTGCCATAATGTTCTTTACCCAATATACTCATGAAACAAACTAAACATTTTATAATTTGTAAGATTGTTAACATTTTCTGTCATCTTTTTGAATTTTTATTTGTTATGACACTGCAAGGCCAGGATTTTAATATAAACTCATTTATTTTACGTTGATTGTGATGGAAGCTTGAAGCTTATTAAAATCACTCTGGATTGTTGCTTCCTGGATACTAAACCAGTACTTGTTTCGATTTGAGGGCTAGTCCCGGCAATTTTCACCTAAGGGGAATGGACCCTCGATACTACAAGAGGCCATGAATATCGAAAATGGAGATTTGGTGATAAGCATCCCGAAGGTCATCCAAATGGTGTACTTACCAAGGAAATCTAAGATTTATAATTATGCCACAGAATCTTCCACTGTCCCTTAGGAACTATATAAAGCAAAATAATTGATATGACGAAACTTGAAAATAAAAATGATACAAAATCACTTACAATGTCCATATCCTTTTCACTTAAAAGCACATACGTGTACATGCTAAAAAACATAGTGAAACACCACACAATTATGACAATATAACACCTGCATTATATTTAAGTAATGTTTCAAAGTGCTGTTTTCACAAATTGTGTTCCCCACAATTTGACTTCATTGTGAATATTCAAATTACGTCTAAAAATAGGGATAAGTGCTTGGGTAAATGAGTGGCGGTCATCTGGTTAGAAAAGTCCCACGGTACACATGAAAAAACTGCCATTTATCCAACACCAATAAAGCAAATATTCAAAATTGAAAATTCCTAAGATTTTTTTGGTTACCAATGTTTCTCCAGTGACATTTTTTTATCACTAATTGTAAACAAACCCTATTGTATTCACTCTTTTTAAAAGCATCGTGTGAACGTGTTTCAGTCTCAGTTCCTCTATAAAAGGGAATATAAAGTAATTTTTAATTGTCAATTATTCTATAATTTACCCAATTTTAGTGTAAATGAGTGCTAGTATGTTTTCAGGTTTTAATTTTGTTTTATGTTTCAGGTTCCATGTTTTTTAATTCCGGCAGAGCAAGTGCAATTTGGCAAGGAACTTTAAAGATTGTGAAAACAATGTTTACACCATACAAACCAGGGAGATAATCATTATTTGGCTGAATATAACTTTACGTCTTATAGTGCTGGAACGGACTTTTTTCGCTTATGCAAACAGGTTTGATCCAGGCCAGCCGCCAAATATATTGGAGGCTGGCTTTTGATCTACCCTGTTTGCTTCTCTAAGTATCTTTCCTCATCAAAATTAAGCGGGTATTAAAGTTTTGGAAAGAAGACAACACAAAAATCTATTTTTGGAAAATTACCCAGCATCTAAGGGTTAAATCCTCATGGCTTATATTTCATTTGTTTGAAAATTATAAAATGGTCTTGTTAATATGTATTTATGAATAAAGCAATGTACAAATTGTTCAATTGAAATATTGTAAGTGTTGAAATGGCTTATAAAAAAGATATGTGGCACCAAATTATAGATGTAACATTACACAAAGATGTGATTCATTATCCATAAGGAGTGATATTATTGCACAAAAATAAAGATGGTTCAATACACAAAAGTAGTGATAGTTTGATACACAAAAATAAAGATGGTTCAATGCACAAAAATAAAGATGGTTCAATACAAAAAAGTAGTGGTGTTTGAACACAAAAAATGATGTTTCAATACGCAAAAATTGTTCAATACACAAAAGTAGTGATGTTTGAACACAAAAAATGATGTTTCAATACACAAAAATAAAGATCGTTCAATACACAAAAGTAGTGATGTTTGAACACAAAAAATGATGGTTCAATACACAAAAATAGAGATGGTTCAATACACAAAAGTAGTGATGGTTTGAACACAAAAAATGATGTTTCAATACACAAAAATAAAGATGGTTCAATACACAAAAGTATGGATGGTTTGATACACAAAAAATGATGGTTCAATACACAAAAATAAAGATGGTTCAATACACAAAAGTAGTGATGGTTTGAACACAAAAAATGATGGTTCAATACACAAAAATAAGATGGTTCAATACACTAAAGTAGTGATAGTTTGATACACAAAATTACTGATTATTCAATACACAAAAATAGAAATTATTCAATACACAAAGTTACTGATGATTCAATACACAAAAACAGCAATGATTCAGTACACAAAAGTAGTATCGGTCCAATACACAAAAATATTCATGAATCAACACAAAAGCAGTGATGATTAAATCCAATTCATACACAAAAGTAGTGATTGTTCAATACACAAAAGTTGTGATGGTTTAGTACACAAAAGTAGTGATGATTCAATTCATTAAAATATTGATGGTTCAATACACAAAAAATGCCCGGTGACAGACTAAATGATCTTTTCCTGTCACCAGGGCAATAAGAGACCAATAACAGGGTGCCGTGTAACTCCTGAAGCTCCTTAGCCCGACGGTCTGTGTTTCCCAAAGGACTTAATTGAACATGGGTAAATTGCTTATGGAAATAACAGACCTTGGGAAATACCTTGTCTGTGGGAAATAAAAGACCTGGGTGAAATGCATTGCCTGAGGGGAAATAAAAGACATTGAGAAATACATTGCCTAGGGGGTAATACTAGACCTTGTGGGGAAATGCATTGCCTATGGAAATATCATGTCTTGAGAAATACATTGCCTAGGGGGTAATATCAGACCTTGTGTGGAAATACATTGCCTATGGAAATATCACACTTTGGGAAATTCATTGTCTGTGAAAATGACAGACTGAAATGTATTGGCTTTTGGAAATATCAGACCTGGGTAAAATGCATTGGCTAAGGGGAAATACAAGACACTGGGAAATATTTTATCCTGGGGAAATAACAGACTGTGCATACTTACTGTGCACAGTCAGCTATTTTCCCCGAAGGAAACGTTTCCGTATCCATGTTTTATAAAACCTTTTCTTACTTCATTTGAGGGGCAATTGTTTAAATTTTCTTATGTGCACGAGACAATGATTTGAGAGAAAAAACTAGCGTTTCCCTCTATACTAAAGATGATTTGTGTGCCGTCTGTATATTTTTGTGTGCCGTAAAGTGACAGTATAAATCTTATTGGCTGTAGAATGTTGTTTTCTTTCTTGTATTTTCTGGAGTGCACATGCCCAGGATGTTCTTTGATGCGGTTCCTACATTTTATTCAAGATTTGCCACTGATTTTGTGAAATACGAATAATATGTCGTCTTCAAATACTGAAGAAGCTTTATAAACAATACATTTTTGCCGGTCAAAACTGAAAGCAGACGATAATAATGTGATATGATTCCCTTTAAAAGCATTGGGTCTGCGCCTGCTGACTATCGACCATAACCAAGCTTTTCCTCTGGTAAGGTAGAACATGGTTTAAAAGATACAAAATGAGCATAAAACAGATTTGGACGTCCGATTTTTAATCAAAGTTTCCAGTTAGATGCCAATAAGTTCAAATGACGACTTCTACTTGAATATGCAATTATTTGAAAAACATGCGTACGCACGCCGTGTCTTAAATGTCAATGCTCGCTTAATAAACACATGTTCTTGGCTCTCAGCGGCGGGATGAAGGAGAAATTAAAACCGATTCGTTTTTTATGAATCAATTAATCATCTGTAGAGGTCATAACCATGTTAAAGTAGTAAACACCGATAAGGTATTAAGAAATTCTGGAAGAAGAAGTGTTTTCCATGTACGTGTATCGGTGTATTATTGAAATATGAAGCTATGTCCATATCTTTCGCATGGGGACTTAGCATTGAAATAAGCCATAACTACACCAAAGACCACAATACTAAGTTTGTATGGCTTTGACTTCATAATTCATACAAATAGGCTCACGTTATCTAACGTTATACATCGATTGTGAAGGAAGCTTGAAGCTTGTTCAAGGTCACTCTCGGTGACTGTTTTATGGATACTAAACCAGTTCTCATGTATGTAAACGAACACTCTTGCTAGATTTTCTTTTAATATCTTCTAAGATGTCCTTTATGAGAAGCAACACACATATTTATTTGTGGCGATGTCATTCAGCCTTCATACTTATGGTGTTGTGGTTTTTTGTAATAAAATACAAAGCGCAATGTAGGATACTATTTCTTGAACTCGGCTTTTGTCCGAAAACATAAATGCATTAAGTGCAATATGGTCATAGTAATGGAACCAGCGCTATAGTGCTCTGCGCTTAATACCAAATCGAGTACCAAACTCCTCACAGTGATCACCCTTTATGGGATTGATCAATGACACCACTGTTCAATCTGAACACATCGGGTTTATCAAATGAAAACACCTCTGAAATAATAGGGATGACGCCATATTGGTTCCCAGCGGAATGACGTCACTTCACTTTCGTGTTTAAAAATAGATCTTATATGTGAAATGAAAAAGTCGTTAAATTTGATTTAGGAAACAACTATACATGTCACAACAACAATTTCGCCATTTGGTACGAGTTACTGATAAAAACGATTAAAAAGGATGTCCAACACTTCCATACACATTGAACTACTTAACGTGCACGCTTAGAAAATGTGTTAATTGGCGGATGCCGATTTACCCGAAAAATTGTAACCCTACACTTATATCCGAGTAGCCTGGAGTCCTGGCCCATGCTAACCCGCATTAGGTTAGTTCGCGGTATACGAACGGGCCATAATCAGCCATTTCGGAATTTATTCCTTCGCCAGAGTCGTTCTCGGTATACATCGGTCGAGAACGGAACTATTCATCTAAATTGTATACCAAACAACAATACGAACACTGTTTTATTTCAAAGACATTTTATTTTGACTTTCGAATGGTCTTTTTATGTGAACATGCCCATTTATATCTTGCAAACTGAATGAAAATTATACTGTAAGAAATAAAAAGATACTGATTTGGAATTTCAAATATAAATTACACGGCCTATACTTAATTTATTAGATGAAATCCCACTTGCAATTATGAGAACATTGTCTGACTCCAATAACTGTACCTCTAAAAGTAAATGTTACCATCTAATTCTCCGGAATTAACGCATCTGTAGAAAATAAGGCAATGATAAAAGCTGAAGGTAAATTTACGAGTGACAAGTGCATTTAGCCGTTGGTAACCATGACTTTCCTTGTACCACATACTGGATTATGTTGTCAGAAATCTATCCGTGTTGTCTGTTCATTCTTTGACTAGGGACAGTCACAGATTTCAATATTAATTTGTGAAAAAAATAACGGTTTATGTTCTGTAGCAAGTTTGATGCAGACGACTCTGGAAAATCGTAACGAGCAATTTCTCCTTTTCCCACAATGTTTTCTGCCCTCTCAGAAGATTATTTTTCGATCTCATCACACTTTGATATCTCGTCTGTAAATTCTTTGAATTTGTGACAGTCGAAATTTTGGCGTTTGGTAAAGGGTTAAAAGAAAAAAATTCTGTAACAAGTTAAATTATTGACGAATGAGGCATTATCATTATATACAACCAAACAACCCATAAAATCAACAACTATAACAAGTATAACGATGTTAACAAAGGGAAAATCGTAACTAAGTAAACGGCATGATTATCCTTTAGCCTGTAACACAACTAAACAAGAAAATAAATAATGCTTGATAATAAAGTAACATAAAGAGACAAGAATCAAAGAAAGCAACTCCTGAATCGTTCCCAACTAACATTAAATATATCACAACCATAAGATGATAATAACATACCATAATATCAATCATATCTACTCGGCAATCCCCGTAACAAGTCGGTAAATATACCTCGTAGGCAGTACCAATCTCTACCAGAGTAAATTGGTTCCCGCTACGCTCCCACATTTGTAGTATCCGGGGGACGATAACTCTGCATGGGAGATTGAGGCAGTACATGAATACACCAGCAGCCATTTGTATAAACAGTTTAACCCACGGTTAAAACTTACCATGGGTTAAATTCCTGGTTAAAACGCGGTAAGCGTTTGTATAAAACTCGCAGGTACCTTTAACCGCGAATTAACCCAGGTAAAAGTAACCAACCTCTAGGACCAAGGTAAGTTGTTTAACCAGAAAAGTTACCGCTTTAAATATGGCCGCCATCTTGTAAATTCGGCCCCGCTTCAAACGAATTTTTGACGAAATGACCGCCAACTGACCAGCTATGGGAAAACAAAATTACGGAAACCCTCAAGATTTTCATCGAGAAGCTTACGAGACATGTAAGACCATTGTTTATTGTTTAGATCAACGAAATATGTGTGTCGAAAAACTAACGAGACATGACCACTGTTTGGCATGTAGACATCAACAAAAGATCTCGTATAATGGGGCCTGTTAAGCACCCTGCATTAACAGTAACAACTTCATTTGCGTTTTCTCTTAAGTTTAAAGTTCTACTTTCACATTTGATAAAAGCTATTCGATTATCAATCCGGTACATTTTATTGGGTGGGATTATCCTCTACCTTTCTAGGACTTCCTGCTGAAAACGAAACAATAACAAACAAAAACATTTCTTCGTAACGCCGTTCATGTACAATGTGAAGGTAGGGAGTTGCAGTTCAGTTCTAATTTAGAAAAAAGCACATATCAGTGTTTATATCACCAGTTTCCCCATGGGATTTTGAGGAATGTCGAAATTCAAAGCACACCAAGAACACAAAATTATGAGATTATGCAAAGTCACATTATGTTTGTTTTAGATTGACATAGTGGCAAAGAATTTGAGTTTTGTTGTGATTTATGGTTATTAACAGATGGAGAACCACCAAAATCTTAACTGCCCTTAAGGAAGAACCACCTCCATTCCGTATGTCAGTCAAGAAATAATCTGTTTGAAAATCCATATGCCTTCATTGATCTTAACCCAGACAGAGAGGACAGGGATCTTAGTAACATACCATTCTGATAAAAGGAGAAATTGGTCTTGAAGGAAAGACCTTTAAATAACATTGTTTTCTTTTGCTTTCAAAGATCCAGTATGGCAGAGTTATCACTTTGACCATTCTTTAAACATTTGTACATGTTGCCTGAGTTCTGTTCTAGGCTAGGAAGTGAGTCTTGCCCAAAGACACTCCACACAAATATATGCAAACATCAGGTTTTGAACCGATTGTTGAACCTGTTGTCCAATTTAAAGTCCATGACACTAACTGTTACTCACCAGCAGTTTATTAGGTCTTCTGCTAAAGGTACATTACTTGTGTTCATATGAAGAAATGAGTTAACAGTATTAACCCTCTTCCTCAATTTGGATTTTGAGTGTTGCCAAAAATGATCACATGAGGACACATCAATTATGAGAAATGCCCTTTGACTATGATATTGGGAATTAAATGTAACATTAAAGCAGCTCATGCTGAGCAATTTCACTTATTGTCACAATATTTTCTTTTGTCTTCTGCTTCAAGTGCATTTAAAGGTAAAACAATGAAAGGAAGGGTTTAATCTTATATGAATATATCTGACATCAATTACTTTAGGTATTCCACTTTTGAAATTAAAATATATATTTGCTTTTTTATGAATTGATGTTTGTAATTTATATGGCAGACAATTTCCTCAAAAGCTTATACAGTAGATCAAAGACATAGTATTTACCTGTTTTTTTTTTTTTTGTTTGTTTCATCACATGTTACATATGTTTAAGATAGATCAAATGACTGATGGAAAAAGGTTTCTTATTTTCAGACTGACAAAGGTGTTATCTCTGGAGATAGTTGGTACACATGCAGACCATTCCTTCATATCCAATACTCAAAGCCAGGTGAGGCTGATTCTATGAATTTGTCATAAGTTCTTGTGAAACTTAGATAAGCTGTAATATAACTGAAAAAATGTTGACACAGCAATAAACACTAAACAATACTGTGCAGTTAAAACATTGAGAAAAAAAACAGTATGTATTGATTATAATATTTATTATAGGTTCTTTTATACAAAACACAACTTTCCACTGTATACATGAAATTAAATGACAGACTTGACAGAATTCCAAATCTAGATGATATCACATGAGGAATAGGTAAAAAAAGTCTCTTAAATGATAACACCTCAAATATGATTATACTACACTACTCCTGCTCACTTTTGTTATACCAAATATAACTAACAATTGAAAATATGGCATGTTTTCATGATGATTTTTAAATCTTTATACTATGTTTGAAAGTTTTAAACTAAATTTTCAATGAACATGCTTCTTTTTTTTCAGATGCAGCACAATATGCAGTGTCCAGAAGATTACAAAGACCTACATTTATCAAATTTGCTTGTACAATATAATTTATGATAAATTTTACAGAAAGGATTTGTGTTTAGCATGGTTTATTTATTTATATCGACTTGACATTGTGTCAATATTTCTGAAATGGTGTGATGCCCAGTACACTTAAAGGATGAAATACCCCAAACTTGAATGCCCATAAAGGTTGGACAAGCAAGATAGAACCATCCACATTCTTCTTGTCAGTCAGAAGATTATCTCATGAAGATCCAAATGCGGTCACCCTGGATTTGAACCCATGCTGAGAAGGGTCATGCAATTTCAAGTTTGTTACTCTTAAGCCACAGAGGCTCCTAGCATGCATTATATTCCCTCTATTTAACACACAATGTAGTCTGGCAGGAAAATATTGAAGTATGTTGTCTTCAAATATTTCATAAATGGATATTGAAATAACTTGGAAATGTTGTCCACTTTAATACACTCTTAGAATAGTTTTCCATGTCTACTCTAGTTTCTGCTGTCCTGGAATATCTGCTTTCTGCAAAATCAAAAATATAAGTAGATAATAGAGTACATTTGACATGCTTAGAGGGAGTGATACAGACAACATGGTTAAATACCAACTGACCTTATATATAAGGAGGAATCCCAGTATTTCTTTAGACTTAATGAAGCTCAGGCCCAATTAAGAAATGATCTTTGTAATGAAACTGTTTCATATGATACCAAGCAAAGAGACCTTCCAAAGACACAATAACATTTCATCATAGAAACCATTGTCAGTCACTGAAATAGTTAGATGTCTTTAGAAATACATGTACATGTATGTTTGTTCTCATATTTGGGTATCTCCCACAATCTTTTCATATGACAAAAAAGGAACAATAAATAATCATGCTGAGCATTTATCACATTGTTAAAATGGCTTTTTCCTGAAGATTCGTTTTACCCTTTTGTTGAATTGGGAACAGAGTTGTATTTAAGGCATTATGAAGAATAATGGTATTTAAATGAACAAATCAAAGCAAAGAAAAATAGGTGTAGAAAAAAATTAACAATGAAGAAGTACAACTGATTAAGTATAGGGAGATTTTCTCATTCAAACTGTCTCATTGATAAAAAAAAATCCATATTGCCATGCATTTCTATATTACAATCACACATATATCAAAGTGTATTTCCTATATGTACCATGACCTATAGTACATGTATACTTAAAATAATATATTAAAATACATTTACTATACCGAGAATTACAGAGGGACTTGTGTTCTGAGTCGACATTCATGTATGGTCTGTTTCAGTAACTGAAAAGTTGAAATTATATAAAAACAACTTCAGAAAAATGGAAAGACAAATTGTTTAAGAATGCTTTCATTTACAACTTTATACTATATGCTTACCTCCTTTATCACAACTGCAGCATAAAAATATAGAAGATAGTGTGTCAAATAAAGAAATCAATTTACATGAGCTATAATGGTGTTCACTTTTGTTCCAATAGTTTCAATGCAACACCTTTTTGGCATTATTAATAAAATGCAGAACTTATACTCTTTAATTGCCTTGTAAAATCCTGTTTTAGTTTGAACCATTCATTAACTCCCTAATGGAGTAATAAGATGTACATTGAAACTCATGGTTTTCACAGCTGTGTCAACATTGTTTTATTACCCCTTCCTGGGATGCAACTATACCAGGCTAGGACTCTGAAGTGTTTTGTAAAAGGATATTCGTACAAAACCAGTGGGCTGGAACCCAGAACCCTTGGGTAACGAGTCCATCACCTTATCCACTTACACAGGTCCCCCTATGTCTCATGAATCATGTTCTGAACACATATATACTGTAACAAAGGACAGTTTTTCATATTTAAAATCCACATTTCATACTTAGTATATCATTTGACATACATTGTACATGTATAAACATGTACAGGTGATCGTTTGTTGAAGGAAGTGTGGCGTTCGTGGAAAGACAAATTGGTTTATACCTCAATTGATAGATAGCTTCCACAGTGATGATGTGGAGCTTAGCTACCTTACGTAGCTAACACACTAATTCCTTATAGTTTTCTGTTGCAATTTTCTTTTCCCCATTCACAATTTGACGACGAGCATGTTTTGACAATTGTTATTTCATCTCTTGTAGGGCTGTTTTCGATAACGTAATATGTACAGTTGTGAACCTACTCGAAGTGGAGAATGAAATATCTACGTCTGGATCATTCAGACTAAATAAACAATCAATATTTACCTTTCACCTGACAGCTTTGCGGGAAAATGACGTCACGATCATGTTGCATTTTGGGATTTTTGGTAACTTTAACCGTGGGTTAAAATATACCATTTCTGGTAAGGTTACCGTTGAGTAAAACGTGTTAATACAAACGATTTAACCGTCGTGGTTACCTAACCGCGAATTTAACCGTCGGTTAATTTTAACCGAGGGTATGTTTTACCATCGTTTATACAAATGGCTGCTGGTCAAATATTCAATAACGTGACACTGCACTTGAAATTGTTGTTTAGGCTCAACTATCGCATATTTTGTGAAATATCTTACACCAGCTTCGTTAGCATACATACCTTCGAGTCCACCTTTTTCAATATAGGTAATCTGTCGGTTGACTTGCAGAATACCGAGAGTCGTTCACCATTGGCCGTCTTAAAGGTAACCAAGTTAGGATTCGTCCTCTCTCATTAATGAGCCGAGTAACGCAATTTAACTCAAACGTTGTTGACACGATGTTAAAACCAAACTGACACAAACCGTTTTCAGTAAAACGAAAATATATTTTATTGCTTCTTATGCACGGAATGTACAAATCCATTTCTACTTCAATAAAGACAGTGATGTCAAATGTTCAATAGATTCCTACTGTTCAATATTTTGCGGGAGAACGGCTTACACATTAAACATATAATCAATACTTTAAGTTAATTTCAACAGAATGTCCGAGATTACACAGTAATCAGCGAATCTTTCCACACGTCTGGTAATGCCCATACTAGAAGTAAATAAATAGTTTCTATATCTCTGGGGGTCACCCACTGCTTTCCCACATGAACACAATTATCCAATACCGGGCGACAATTAATACTTGTTTTAGTAACCCCCACACAGCGTCTGAAAGAGAACTATGTTTAATATAACAGGAGAACTGTATAACATATAAAGCCCATCTTTGGCAATGTTCATAACACTTTTCGGTTAGGAAGCCATTTGGCGAAACAATAAATGTTGAGGTCGTATGTTCTGTATTGGTCAAAATAACTTATATGAATCACCCGGTGCACACATGCTTAGTACAGCCTTCTAACGAAAACATGTTTAACCAATCCCCCTATTTGATAGTTTGTAGCTGGTCAAAATTGACAGCAACAGCAGATGACAAGACGAACAAGGGTGAAGCCCACATTTTCTTGGGGATGTTTTGTTTAAACTTTGTGACAAAAAACCCAATTGCTCCTCAAGATATTTTTTCCTTTTAGCACTTGGGTTGTTTAAGACTTTTGCAACGGGAGCGTTAAAGATAGAATTTTGGTTAAGATAGAATCACCTATCTGTACACATCGACATTCCAATAGCCCTATATTGACCCCTGCTCGAATTACAAATAATCCGGGTTTGTGACATTTGGATAAAGTTAACCAGTGCAAAAGACCTTTACAAAAATATTCCGCAATATGGGGCCAGTAAAGATCCTTTTTCTACCCCTTTGTGTTGAATGACATTTAGGGGCCAGCTTTGTTTCGGACAATGTATAAAAAGGGGTCCCGTTTAGGGAGCTATCCATATCCACTTTCAGAAGTCATTTAGGCGTTCACAAGAAGAAAAGCAGGTATGTGAAAGTTGATTGTTTTATAACATTTATTTTTTGATGTTTTTGTACACTGTATTTTTAATTGAACATTTCAAGTGTATTATTTGGATAGAAAAAACTGTGAAAAAAGAGAAATTGCTCTTCGTCAAAATGGTTTCTTATTTAGAGCTTGCTACTTTGATCACATGTTGGAATGATCACATGTAAGGAAGAAAGGCAACCTGTAGCTAGTGTTCTGTTCCTGTTGCGGATGAAGGAAACTGATCCCTCTGTTAAAGATTTGAAGGAAGGGTTGATATGGCGAGATTGGTATAAATAATTCTCTCCAAACAAAATGTTTCCTTTAGTTTATTTGTTTTTGGTTTGGTTTTTTTATTTTTCCATAGCTTAAAACGTTTGAAGACAATATCACTCATATTAGTTTTTGAAAAAAGGATTTTTGGTTTTAATATGTATCGAGGACAAGATACATACATTAATTCGTTTATCCGTCCATTTATAGATTTATTTGTCAGCCGAATTTGCGTTTGATAATATGTTTTCCGTTCAACGGGACAAAGCATCTCATTGTTGAGTGATTCTTAATTCGTCACAGCGATTTGATATCATAATTACTGTTGAAATCGCCGTTGATCAAATCAAATCAAATTATTTTTCGTTTCTGACTCTCGATTCTAGTTTAAATAACTCGGCATACATCGTTACTAAACTAATGAAGATGGAAACATAATTACTGTTAAAACGCCGAACACTTAGCTTTGATGAAACAATGATTTTGGTGTACATTCTAGTTTAGTATGAACACTCTGGTATATATCAAAACAGAAATGTTGAAAATGATAGCATATTTACTGTTAAAAACGCTGTTAACACATATCAATAACATCAGATCTTTTTCTCGATTTCATGTTCCACATCTCACCCACGTGCCATCAATTGTATGGACATTGTATTTGTGGATATTCTTAAGTTATATAAGGTTAAAATGTCGTTAACTAACATCAAGTCATATTTCATTTCAGTGTTTCATAAATCCTTCAACATTGATGTCACGTTAGTAAATATTTTAGTCGGGAATAGAAAGTCCCTGATATTCTGAAAGTAAGGAATAAAACCCATAATCCACCATTTTGAAACTCATTTTCTCGTCGGATAACTTCGGTCGTTCTTGGTTAACATCGGTTGAAACCAAATTATTCGGTTTAGCCCTTTCCAAAACAGCACATTTTCGACTGTCTCAAATTGAAAGAGTTTGCAGACGACATTTCAAAATTTGATGAAATTAGAAAATAACCTTCTGATTGGCCAGAAAACTTTGTGGGAAAAGTAAAACTTGCTTGTCACGAGCAATTTTTCCTTTTCCCACATTGTTTTCTAAATGTTTGTCTGCATCAAAGTGGTCAAATGTCGTTATTGTTTGGGAAAGGGTTAATTGAAAAGTTCCGACCCAGATCGATGTTTACCGAGAACGACCGATGTAATCCGACAAAGCAATAAGTTTCAAAATGGTGATTATTGGTAGCTTACCTTAAATACTATTGAAAACTCCCTTAAAAATACAGATCAAATCATTGTTTGGTTTCAGTGTTTCCTATCCCTCCCCGTTACAGTCCCGTGAGTGTATAATCTAGTCGAGAATGGAAAGCTCCGGTAAGATGATTGTCACAATGCACGTGTTTTCTGGGCGGCCCGATCCCACCTGGGAGATCCCCCAGTCCCACCCAAACTTCGAGAGCATTAAGCGGAAATTCGAGGAGGTGCCCACCATCAAAACGCCCTACAGTAAGTTAAAGGTTTAAACCCCATTTCTTTTAAGCGCTGCTAGGCCCTGGCGCCTGTATTTTAAAAGTAGCAATCCTGAAATACTGTTATTATGGCGTTTAATCTTCTATAAACAAACCTAGATTTCGTCGTAAACGTAAATATAGATAAAAATGCACATTAAACATATGTGAAATTAAATATAAACGGAATGTAAGTTCTTTATATAACCAATTGATCGTACTTTTAAATGCATATATACTTATCATTTACAAAAACAAAGTTACTTTTGAGATACAAGGCTAACGACAAGTTCGTTGGATAAAAGGACAGAAGTGCTAGGTTTGAATATCCATGAAAGATCGTCAGCCTCCTGACGAATGCCGGTGCTTCTACCTGGCTAAATTGGCTTTAATGTAGTAAAGGAGTTTTTCTCCTGCCATCATTTGATTTGAGAATTGTTGACAATGAGCTTAAGTTATAAAAAAAAAGAGAAGGCAAATCCACGTGCTCGTATTTGTCTGAATGGAGCGAATGCATCTTCCGGAAAAGACTAACGCATAAAATGTCGTCATTTACAACGGTTTAAAAATATTCAAGGGAGATAACAAGGGAAGTCATAAAGTGCATGTTTCACATAAGTTATTTCCCTTTGACCATGAAATGACGTTTCGTGGAATCCAATATGGCCCAGACACGGTTATACCATTTATTACTGTTTTCATTATCATTAATTTTTGTTACGATAATTTTAGATTTATTTTTTCTTTTTTATTATTATAATCATTTGTTATATTTTTCAAGCTTGTATTTGTTATAATTATCATTTACATCTTAATCATAGTTGACATTACGATTATTATCAATACCATTTCTCTTATCAGTATTATCATTATAATGTTATAACATTTATAATTTATAATCGTTGTCATCATTCTTATTATCATCTAAATTGTCATAGTTTCCATTATCATTATCATCGTCATAATCAAGATCATCGTCATCATCATTTATTTCAGGGCTCGGTTACCGTGGTTTCTCTGTAACGCTGCTCTGCCCGGGGACCCAGGATTGCGACACCACCCTTCACGTCTCCTCCCACCGTGAGCTGGAGACCCTCATCCTCGACACGGCCTATCACGTGGCCGATCACGTGATCGAGCATGCGCGTGGCGTCATACAACAACAATTACAGGTCGGTGATATTGTCGATGCGCGTGCTTTTTTTGTATACTGCAAAATGGTTGTCATGTTGTTATTGTTAACAACATAATTTTCATTTAGTTTCGGTCTTAAAGGTGTTTACCCAAAACAAGGCATGAAATGTATGATTTGATACTTAATAAGTGTTGGTTATTGTTTCTTCTAATTCTTAAACCAATTTCTGGTTTTGTGACATTTGTGTGTACTTAAATCAATAGTTTCTACACAACACAAACACGCTTTATTTTCATTCTTTAATTGCGTCTGTTTTTGTAACTTTTTTTTCTACCCAATACAACAAATGATAACTAGTTTTTGTTGTAACTTTTTACCTGTTGTCACCTATTGCTCTTGATTAGTCAAAACCAATAATTAGTGTCAATTAAGAAACATACACCATCTTATATTTGTTGCCTTCTTCATGTCCACTTCAGGCCCCACAGGTCTCGAACGCAGTTCTCCCAGATGAGGACTGCGCATCGAGCGATCCAGCCAGGCAGACCAAAGGTCTTGCCGGATCCTGCCTACTACCTAAGTTCGAGCCGGAGAAGTGGAACAGCCGTAAACATATGCGCTTTAACAGTTGCTACAACTACGCCAACGATATGATCACGGATACGTTTGCTCAGCCAGGTATGAACAGGTGTGTTCTTACCTTGTTTGTATGGTGTTTAACGACCTACACACATTTTTCAGTCATATTACGGCTTTCTTTGAACCAACGGTACTAGGCTATGGCTCTGAAGTGATTTGCTAAAGGACACTTCCAAACAGCCGGTTGGGCTCGAACCCGGTACCCCTGAGGTCAAGCCTGACACCTTTACCACTCAGGACCCATGTGTTAACTTATGCATACTACATATGCATATATGGGCGTCTGTGCCTAAGTGGTCAGCTAACATAACTTTGTACTACATGTCTAGTCTATGTGTGAACTCTTACTTATGTGGGAATTGTGTAGTATTTTCATGAGGTTTTTTTTCTGGATGAATAACGGAATGCAAACGGTTCTACCCGGCTTGACCAACCCTAAGCAATCAAGTTTGGGTTCTCCCTTCATCGGTATGAGTAGGGTATCGCAATGTAAATGAAATAATGTTGACGCGATGTGAAACCAATATAATAAAACCACTTGTCTCAGTTCTGCGTGGGCTCGTATAAACGTAGTAGTGTTGGATTTTCATGAGATGCAATTTTCGGTCTGATTTACAGAATGCCAATGGTTCTACCCGGCTTGACCAGCCCTTATTGGCAACCATGTTTTTTTTTGTGTTTTCCACCATCATTATTAGCCGGGCATCGCAACGTAAATGAAAAAATGTTGACGTGATGTAACATCAATATAAATTAATTGATCAATAATATTGGAAAATTGAACCCTCGTAGAGAGTAAATATTATTATAACATTGAAATCGACAATAAGCTTTGTAAGCAACAGGGTAAAATAGTCGACCCACTCAAAAACCGATTACCATTCCATCAACAGGTCGAGGGACTCAGATCTCATACCCGAAAATGCCCACCTCTGGTGACATCCGGCGTGCCATGGAGTCGGACGGGCTCAAGTTCATAACCTGCGAGGACGTGGATGACCTGCCCGACTACAGCTGGAACCTTGTGGCGCTAGTCTTCTGGCCCGCCAAACAACCGGGGGACAACTGGGACTATCATTTGTACAGGTATGTGTTTATTTTTTGAAATGTTTTTCAGGGATTTAGAACCCTAGTTCTGGTGAATCACAGGACAGTCGTATTATGACTAAAGAATATTTCACACGGAATAAAATACATACATATAAAAACACTACTATCATATGTACAGGTCCGTCTCACAACAAGTCTAATTCATTGTTTTGGGCTGTACATGCATTTGTGACAGCATTTGAGTTACATGAGAGGATGTCTCCCGACTTTCTTACGGGGTTCCGATTGTTCTACCCGACTTGAACAAACCTTATGGGGGTTGCGTTCGAGATCTTCCTCTATCATTAGAAGTCGTGAATCGCGACATAACAGGTCGAAAAAAGTGTTGACGCTTTAAAAATCCCATATAAAGAAATATTCATGTATTTTGTGTCGACTATGTTTTATTTTATATCGATATTCATAGGTCTGACCAGTACTAGGCTGGGTTTGAAGTATCAAGCCAAAGGACATTCTACATTCATCTTTGTTATTCAAATCCCCTTTTCAATAACTATTCGTTGATACATAAACATTACACCATCCAGTTTATTCTAAAAGCCAGATTGTATGATAGTAATCAATACTTTACTCTTTACTTAAAAAAGCTTTCAGCATTATTTTGACCTGCCTTTATCCTATTCCAGGCTAGACGATAACGAGCGCTTTTTCTCCCACAAGCCGGGTAAAACTCCCGTCGTGAATATCGACAACAGCGGCAAGCCAATTACGGACCCGCGCTTCTGTAACCGGGGACCCTATACCGAGTTTGTGGGCTTTCTGGAGACCCTCCCAGACAAGGTGTCCATAGTCTAGAGCTCGAGCCCCACACCAAGGATGAAGTTTGTGGAGTCCAGTGTTTAGAAACCACGGACAATGATAGGTTAACTTGTAGTATTAGGTCATTTTCTTAAAACCATATTTTTCTATAATGTATTATGAGAGTTCAATGCAAGACTAAAGTAAGTGCTTCACAAACATAAAGCACTTACTAAAGTCTTGCGTTGAACCATCGAGTCCAATTTGAAGCATGTGTTGCAGAGATATAACTGAAAATATGTTGAAGAAATGTAAAAAGTCCATTTTATCTATTGAAAAGGCCGCCATGTGCAAATAGTTTTATCTTCGCTGTATTATATTGCTAACAACTGTTTTGAATACACACTCATTTTGTTTTAAGAAGATTACACTTTTGTGAGAGAAAATAATTAGTTTGTATGCAAATATATTTTATCTACGCTGACGTTTTTTCTGATGCACGTACAATCATTTCATCCAAGTCTCTTTATCTAATTAAATGTTGATAGTATATTTATTTATCTACACTTCTAAGCCTTGAATAATATCTCTTATCCAGACATAGTTGTTTAATTATAGAATAAGAAAATCAATATTTCATGCCATATTTTCATTGATATTCAGTATCCATTTTTCATCCATTTTATGGGCAAGATATCGAATTCCATTTTCATGTTCATTTATAAAGCGTCCCACCATCTTGTGTTAACACCGTTTCATTTTTGTACCCAGATTTACTAGATTTTTGATGAAATTTTATATACTTCTTGATACTTTGTCAATTAAACAACAATTATGGAAATAAAGATATTCTAATAAAATATATTGTGTTTGTTGAAAATGAAGGATCTACCTGTCCTATTAGTTCAATGCTAACATAGACAAGCCGAACTATATACGGAATCTGATTGGTCCGAATTGTGAGGATTAACCCTTTAAGTGCTGGAACTGACTTGGTGCTTATGCAAACAGGTTGGATCCGTGCCAGCCGCCAAGTTAATTGGCGGCTGGCCTGTGATCTAACATGTTTGCTACTCTGAGCATCTTTCCTCATCAAAATTAAATAGATATTAATGTTATGGAAATCAGACGACACAAAAAACTATTTCAAGAAAATAACCCAGCATTCTAAGGGTAAATGAAATGGTGTCCAATCACCATGCACATCCAAATTTCGTAGTTCCAGTAACTAAATGAGTAAAGGGGCGCTTGTGGAATGATGAGGAGTAGGACTTGGAATTAGTATGCGTGGAGCTGATGGACGAAATTGCTAAGCATCTTTGTCCAAGAACACCATCCATAATAAAGAGCTTTTATCTACAACCAATTCTTCATCAAAGATAATCCTAAAGAGTCTATACCGACAAACGTTTGCAGGCGACAGAATCCAATGTGACAAAAGGCTCGCTGTCTTGTCTGCTGAGTTTCCTCATTTACCCTTAAAGTGCTGGAACCGACTTCATGCTTATGTAAACAGGTTAGATGCAGGCCAGCCGCCACGTAAATTGGCGACTGGTCAGTGATCTAACCTGTTTGCTTCTCTGATTCCCTTTCCTCGTGAAAATTAAGCAGCTATTCAATGTTTTGGAAAGCAGACGACACAACAATCTATTTTAGAAAGTTACCCAGCATTCTTAGAGTTGACTAGATACATATATTATACCACCAATCTTTGTATCCATTTGCATAGCTCTGTGGTCAGAGATGTGGACTACGGCACAAGAGGTCCTGGGTTCGATTCCATTCTAGAGCAACTGTTTTAAAAGCATTTCCATACCTTTGTAATCCAACGAACAAAGATATTATTCGTATTTGAAAGCCACGTTAAATACCTGTCACGATAGCTCAGTGGTTAGAGCGTTCGTTCCGTGATCTCAGGTTTGCTAGTTCGAATCCCACACGTATCCTTTTTCAGGTGTGTTGCTCTATTAGCATGCATTTACATAGAACAATGTCTTAAACGTTTTCAAGTGTACCACAACACGAAAGGCCTGGTAGCTCAGTGGTAAAAGACATGGGCTGAAATGTGAAGGGTCCAGGGATCGAATACCACTGGTGCCAATTTATTTTGCTTCGATACATTTAAAGCATATTTCAAACAAATCAATGTCATATATGTATTCCAAGCTATAGAGAATGTCTGTCTCAGTAGCTCAGTTGGTAGAGCACTGTTCTCACAATGTGCGAATTGTGAGTTCGGGTCCCCAGCGAGGGGGTGGCGCGCGAGGCAGTCAGAGGGTTGCGAAACACATGTGTAGCGGCATGTGTAGAAGGGTAGCGAAACATGCATGGGCGAGGCATGTAGGCGGGTTAGCGAAACATGCAGGGGCGAGGCATGTAGATGGGACACCGAAACATGCAGGGGTGAAGCATGTAGGCGCGGTAGTGAAACATGCAGGGACGAAGCTTGTAGGCGGGGTAGCGAAATATGCAGGGACGAAGCATGTAGGCGAGGTACATGCAGGGCCGATGCATGAAGGCGGGGTAGCGAAATATGCAAGGCCGATGCATGAAGGCGGGGTAGCGAAATATGCAAAGGGCGAAGCATACAGAGAAGGGAAGCGTAACATGCAGCGGCGAGGTATGTAGAAAAGAGTAGCGCAACATGGCGAAGCATGTAGAGAGGGAAGTGTGAGAGTGGTAGCGAAACCCGAGAGAAAGAATGCATGAGAAGGGTAGTAGGGTAGTGAAACATAGAGAAGCGCGATAGACGAACAAATAAGATGTGACAATTGAGGAAAGGCAAATAAATCCTTTTCTTTTTTTCCTTTTTTTTAAGCATTTTCCCCATCGGTTTTCCAAAAGACGAAATTGAACAGCTCGTGGCTATGGTAACGGTGTAGGATGTACTGCTATCGATTTGCCGGCCTCGCTGCTACGACCGGACGGGAGCGATGGAAGGGAGCTGGGAAGCTTATATAGAGGAGAGCGTGAGTGTGGTGAATGCACTCGGGAGAGAAAGCCTTTAGACAGGACGGGAACAGTAAAACGTACATTTACGCGTACACGATGGAGAGGGGATGTTGAGGGGACTGGAGGATCGGATGGGAAAAGGAAAACCCTGCAAGCATATTAATGGGGAAAAACCTACGAGCATATTGAAAAGGGAAAGCCTACATTGAAAAGGAAAAGCCTACATGCATGTTGAAAAGGAAAAGCCTATATGCATGTTGAAAAGAAAATGCGTACGAGCATATTGAAAAGCATGTTGAAAAGGGACGGCGTACGAGCAGAGTGGTGCCAAGCTAACAAAACATTCAAAACCTAATCTTAATGTATAAAAGAGTCGTTTTAACAACACACTGAACAAATCAAAGGCAATCGGATACGAAAATATTCAAGAATCGAGTTTTCATGTGGAATTTGCTAGAAAACAAAATGTTCGTTAAATCTTAAGTAACGCTTCAAATAACAGTTTTTGAATTTTCCATACTGTTGATAAAGGCAAAATGTACCTAATCGATTCAAGATAAAGCCGATCGATTGGCTCGCGTGAGCTATTAAGTACTCTTTCATAACTGTGCCACTTAAAAACATGAAGTTATTTTTTTATAAACACACATTGTCAAATGTCCAGTACAAGACGAAAATGAGGATGCTGACTGAGAGGTTGGCGTGTTCGTGTTTCTTTACACGTGATGCCATTTCTAATTTGTTTTGAAATGTTATTCTCAATTGCTCTACAACGATATTGGCTGTTTATCATATTGCTAATTTTAACCTATAAAATAATTTTAACCTATAAAATTAGTTCCATGCCAAGAAAACCTGTCCCGCAAAATGTGTAGATTTTCGTCTGCTGTGCTGTGCTCCTAAAACAACACAATTTTACTCGCCATCGTTTGTTTGACATGTGGCATTGCTATTTTCACTGATAATGATATTTCCAAGTTGCTTCAGCCTATCATTTAGATATTTCATATGTTCATATTTATCAGTGCTGAAAACCTATTTCGGCCATGGCAAAGTCCTTAACACGATCCAGATCCACGTGCTCAAACAAATCCGATGTTAGAAATATATTTCTTTTAATACTATGATTGAGCTATTTCCAATGTATCTAAATTAATTTCTGGAGAGGAATAACGTTACCTACAAGTACGGGAAATAATTTTGTTTTTATTTCATATTTATACCAGGTTTTATATCACGTCAAAATTATTTTAGTTATGTTGCAATGCCAATCGTATCTACTCGGCAATCCCCGTAACAAGTCGGTAGATATACCTCGTAGGCAGTACATGAATACACCAGAAATCCTGGGGTAATTCGCCTTATTTCCGGCGGATAACACAAAATGCACACAGGCACTAATTATGTATTAAGATACACACAAATTGGTTATATATATCACAATTAAATGTTTTTTTTTACCCTTTTCATTAAAGATGATCATATCAACACATCTTTGATTCATATTTTGTCAATCGTATCTACTCGGCAATCCCCGGCTTGTGCCGGGGATTTCCGAGTAGATACGATTGCAAACGGACATGCTTGCTGACCTACTTTCAAAAATGGCTCCCATTGCCTCCGAGGTTGTTTTAAGAAATGGCCGAGGTGTTCCGAATGACCATAATATAACATAACATAGCATAATCTTATTAGAACTTAGGCACATAGGCCCAAAGTTCAAACATATTAACAATTACATGCATGAACATAAATAAACAATAGAAATATGAAGTAAATCACATACAAATTACAAATATATTTGAGATGGATAATGACCCCCGGAATTACTATTTGCCAAACAACCAAAAGAACAAAGTGTTGTCCAACTATTTTATATTCCAACCAAATGGACCGATCAGTTCACGTGACGGATTTCCCGTCGATGATGGTGACATCTGACGGGTCGTCGATTCGGATACCCACGGTCCCGTCCATGAAGCGGTGCATCAGAGGGTTCATGAGACATATGTAGTTACCCGGCCTCACTTGGGAGTAACTGAAGAACGGGAACGGATTGTCGAAGTCCAGGTAGAATTCCACCTTAGTTACTTCGTCATTGCGGTCCTGAAACCAAAAGCATGTACAGGGTACGTTTATCCGGACCCCGATTATCCGGATGTCTCGCAATCCGAACAAAATGGTAGGGAACGGAAATTATTTGACCAGTTTGTTGCTGACGACCTATGAAAACATTGTGGGTAAAGGTGAAATTGTTCGTGACGAGCAATTTCTCCTTTTCCCACAATGTTTTCTGCCATAATAGAGGATTATTTTTGAATTTCATCACGTTTTGAAATGTCGTCTGCAAACTCTTTCAATTTAGGACGGTCGACAATTTGGCGTGTGCTAAAGAGTTATAAGTATACACGTGCTTACAGACTGTTTATGTCTTAATGTGTATAAGAACATGGTCTGCTTCATTAGTCCGGATGATTCGGTCATCCGGAAATTTTGTTGGGAACGGTCGAGTTCGGATTAACGAGACATCACTGTATAGGATACATTCACCGGAATCAAACTAACGGGATATAATGATTAATGTAGACAACCATGTATCCAGGAAGCAGAATCGAAAGTGATTAATCTAAGTTGTAAGACCTTGTTTCACAATCGATGTAAAATAAATAGGTTTAAAGTTAACCCATAATTCGCTATTTTGAAACTCGTTTCTTTCGTCAAACTACTTCGGTCGTTCTCGGTATACATCGGTCCGCACCGGTATTATTCGTATTAAACCGAATAGTATAAGCCCCGACCGGTTTATGTCGAGAACAACCGATGTAATCCGGCGAATGAAAATGTTTCAAACTAGCGGATTAAAAGTATTCTACCTTAACTAAAACCTTTCGGTAAACCCGGCAGTATCATTCAATGTGACCTAACAACATAAAGCCGCGTTATTCTTTTGGAGAATCATCTACAGTGGACAAAGTCGTATAATGACAATGACGGCGCTCAAGAGTCAATTGTCATGTGGACACAATCAGCAGCTGAACATCAACATTAGACGTAGTTAAGAGTATGAAACAAATCTCATGATTTCTGTGAAAAGCATTTATCTTTTATACAGGAAAGCCATTTCTATTTTTTTTTGTGTGTCATTCGATACGACACGACTGTAGTCTCAAACCCGCAACCTCCAGCACACGGGGCGGACTTTATACGTCAGCACCACTGCGGAGACAATCGTAACTACTCGGGCATTTCCGTGATCTGAGAAATACATCTCGAACATAAGTGTAGGGTAATTTAGGTTAATCGTCCCCGATAAATGACACTTTTTATTATATTTGTCCACGTTAAGTAATTCACTGTAAAATGAGATGTTGCACATCATTTTAAATCATTATTTCCGATCGGTAACTCATTCATGATAGTGAAATTATAAGTTGTGACATATATATCTGTTTTCTAAATCATGTCAAATGACTATTTGAAAATTCAACATTCAGAATCTAAATTTGAAAACGAAGATACGAAATGCAAGAAGTCTCCCGACAAACAACATGGCGACTTCCATCTTACTTCAGAAGTGTTTTCATTGGATAAACCAGGTGAGTCCAGATTGGGTCGGTGGTCGAAACGTAAATAGCCGCCTTCAAATCAATGAGTTATGCAATTGCAGGGCTATTTACCTTAAATTAAGAAAAGGCCCAGACCTGTTGATTTGGGAAAATTTCATCGATGGAATCGCTCAATCGTGAAACCAAAAAGCTGATGTGACTGAACTTTTTGGAAAACTGCATGATTTTAACCCATTACCA
Source organism: Cerastoderma edule (assembly GCA_947846245.1). Classification (NCBI taxonomy): domain Eukaryota; kingdom Metazoa; phylum Mollusca; class Bivalvia; order Cardiida; family Cardiidae; genus Cerastoderma; species Cerastoderma edule. The sequence continues at coordinate 34,879,535 of OX401415.1, forward strand.
AACGGCATTTGACCAAACGGTATCTCATGCTTACCTTTATATAGATTGCATGCCTCACGGCGTACGGGTGGTACTGAAACATGAACGCCACGAAAAGGTTCCCAGTTTGTTCCGCTTGCAGCGCTCTCATAAAGCGAAACGGGTGTTCCACCTCGACATCCGTCAAATCGTCGACGATTGGCATCAGGAAGAATCGACGCCGTATAATGGCCTTGGCCTTTTCCAAAGATCCAGGTGGTCTATTAACAACCACTCGGGTCACTTCCGGTGGCCTTAACCCGGTCCCCTGTATCATCTGGAATGTGGCTGGACGGGGACCATCCGTAATCGTAAATGTGAAATTATCAGTCTTTGTCTGATCTGTATTTGATTGGCTGCCTCCATCGTTTGAACCCTGGATTTAAGACAGGACTTATCATGTTATATACGGTTTAAGAAGGAACATAATGATTTATATCTGGTGGATGCCGTAAATAATCGCATTTATCCGAATAATTCTGGCCGTGACCGAGATTGTTCGAAGTAATCCGACGAGTTATTGACGTTCAAGATGGCGGATCAAGCGTAATCTACCTTTATTTACATATGTTATTATCATACTTCTTTCAGAGACTAATCCACAACGGAACGCAAACAATAACAGTAGGGTAACAATTTTTCATTCTCTAACCAACACACGAAGAACATTAATGCTATATTAGAACATATTAGAATAACATCACATGACCATTACGTCATTTCCTGTATAGATTCCCCTCGATTATGGATAATAAGTATCTTTGTGTGTAAATCGTGTCTTCGCCAATTCTTTCAAATCTTTCTTGTGCTTTAGAGATGTCATTAAGAGATTACCTTTGTATGTAGGGTTTCAGTAACAAGATACATCTGTCGTTTTCAAGATGATTTGAGCAACTCTCCATTCCACTTTTGTTAATGCATTTTCTAAAAAAAGGGTTCGAAGTCTTAACATTACAGTGTTGTGTTCATGTCTTAAATCGAGAAAAAAAATAAGACAAAGATACACTCTTGACTAGCAGCAAATCCTTTTTTTTCATAATGCATATCATAACATATCAGTGTATATATTAGGAACAAGCCGGCGATCGATAAAGCCACATGAACGATGTCGTTGTCTCCCTGTACAAAGGTTGACGCGTTGATACACCTGTAAAGGCTCCGGTGTAATTCGAACGTTGCTCGCTAGATAAGTGTGCCGGGAAGGAGCCGTTTTGTTTTAACTGATGAAGCAATGAGTTGTTCGAAATTAATACCTTGCATTTGGTTTTCTTGTGAACATCCCAGTCTTTCTTCTGGCATTCTTTGGAGCAGTAGAAGGTATCTTTACACTTTGAGCAATGCAGCTTACACCCTGGCTTTTTACAGCTCTCGCAGGATCCCGTCTTCGGCGGTTCTTTATCCTAGTTGAGAAGAAGTATAACTTATGACTGTGTGAGTGACAGGTTTACATACAAACATACAGACAGACAGACGGCAGATTGGTCGGTTCAACATTTTGTGTATCACGTGACTAGGTCAGAGGTGAAGAATCATGCAATCTGAATAATTAAACTGGCTGATCTTGGTTATTTCTCGTTGGCTTTCACGTTTAAGTAGTTTTTATTTTTATTTTTTTATTTTGATAACTATTTGAATTTGACCAAAAGTTTATTAAATAATGTAGTTTGATATAGCACGTGTCTCCTGTCGTGAGCCTTAAAAGATATTGATCATTGGAACATGAACTGGAGCACAACGTACCATCTTATATGCGTTTAAGTTTACTTTTTTTCACATGGGTTTTTCATCATATCAACATTATTTCTGTTATGTAGCGATGCCAGACTCTTAACGATGGAGGAAGACCCCTTACTCAACTGCCCATCAGGGTAGAACCATTGAACACATTGTAAGTCAGTCAGGAGACTGCCTCCCATGAAAATCCATATCCCTCCCAGGATTTGAACCCACGCGGAGAGGGGCCATGAGATTTCAAGTTCTGTACTCTAACCACTAGACCACGGAGGCTCCTAAGCTTACCTTTACATTCGGTTCAATCTGTATATTCTGTTGTGTTTTCTTACAAGTAGCCTTGTGCTCCTTCCAGTCCTGTATTTGGCAGTCTCTGCTACAGTAATTCACCACGTGACAGCCAGAACATCGCTTCATATCGGGCATCCCCCACCCACAACATTGGCATTTTGGGTAGGGCGTTATGTCGCTGTCTGCATCCTTCAAATAGAATTAAACAAGGTATTTTCTTATTTAACCCATTACCAAACAATAACGACATTTGACCAGTTTGTTGCACCTGACTTTGGAAATCATTGTTTGGAATGGAGAAATTGTTCTCAATGAGCAGTTTCTCCTTTTCCCACAATGTGTAACAGTGTTCTGCCCTATCAGCAGATTGTTTTTCAATTTCATTTGCAAACTCTTTGAATTTGGGACAGTCGACAACTTCTGGTTTGGTTAAGTAGAATTCAGTGTATACCAAACCCATCGGAGTGATTTTCCCTTACTACGCCGCCAATCGTATCTACTCGGCAATCCCCGTCACAAGTCGGTAGATATACCTCGTAAGCAGTTCACACCAGAAATCCAATCGTATCTACTCGGCAATCCCCGTAACAAGTCGGTAGATATACCTCGTAGGCAGTACATGAATACACCAGAAATCCTGGGGTAATTTGCCTTATTTCCGGCGGTTAACGCAAAATGCACACAGGCACTAAATAGGTATTTTAGATACATACAATTGGCTATTTATCACAATTGAATGTTGTTTTTACCCTTTTCATTAAAGATGATCATATCAACACATCTTTGTTTCATATTTTGTCAATCGGCTCTTCTCGGCAATCCCCGGCTTGTGCCGGGGATTGCCGAGTAGATACGATTGCAAACGGACATGCCCTTTGTTGCTGACCTACTTTCAAAAATGGCTCCCCATTGCTTCCGAGGTTATTTTATTAAAGAAATGGCCGAGGTGTTCCGAATGACCAGAAATCCTGGAGTAATTCAGCTGTTTTCCGGCGGATAACTCACATGATTACAACGGTAAGCCGACAATTAGATTTTTTAGATTAATGCTGGTCTTATTTCAAGTCTCGTTTTTTGAACTCAAAATGGTTAACGAGAGAATAAATAATTTATCACAGAATAGCGATGTAGGTCAGTAAAGCATGCATGCTAGTCCTTAGGATGCAGGGTAGTTTTCTAAAAATAGATTTTGTGTCGTCTGCTTTTCAAAACATCTGCTTGATATTTATGAGGAAAGATACCCAGAGTAGCAAACAGGTTAGATCACAGGCCAGCAGCCAATTTACTTGGTGGCCGGCCTGTGGTCTTATCTGTTTGCATCAGCTTGAAGTCGGTTCCAGCACATTAGATAAGTCCAATAGTGGTGTTGATATAAATTAAAACATGTACATACAAAAGTGAGCAATCATAGCCCGGATCAATCGGACGTACTCGGGTGCTGAACTAGAAATACTAGAATTGTAGGGTTACAATATTTCGGGTAAATCGTCCCCGGCTTTTTACACACTTCCTATAAGCATACACATTAAGTAGTTCAATACATGCATATATATATATGCATGTATTGAACTACTTAATGTGTATGCTTATAGGAAGTGTGTAAAAAGCCGGGGACGATTTACCCTGGCTTTTTACAGCTCTCGCAGGATCCCGTCTTCGGCGGTTCTTTATCCTAGTTGAGAAGAAGTATAACTTATGACTGTGTGAGTGACAGGTTTACATACAAACATACAGACAGACGGACAGATTGGTCGGTTCAACATTTTGTGTATCACGTGACTAGGTCAGAGGTGAAGAATCATGCAATCTGAATAATTAAACTGGCTGATCTTGGTTATTTCTCGTTGGCTTTCACGTTTAAGTAGTTTTTATTTTTATTTTTTTATTTTGATAACTATTTGAATTTGACCAACAGTTTATTAAATAATGTAGTTTGATATAGCACGTATCTCCTGTCGTGAGTCTTAAAAGATATTTATCCTTGGAACATGAACTGGAGCACAACATACCATCTGATAATCGTTTAAGCTTACTTTTTTTTCACATGGGTTTTTCATCACATCAACATTATTTCTGTTATGTAGCGATGCCAGACTCTTAACGATGGAGGAAGACCCCTTACTCAACTGCCCATCGGGGTAGAACCATTGAACACATTGTAAGTCAGTCGGGAGACTGCCTCCCATGAAAAAAATCCATATCCCTCTCAGGATTAGAACCCACGCGGAGAGGGGCCATGAGATTTCAAGTTCTGTACTCTAACCACTAGACCACGGAGGCTCCTAAGCTTACCTTTACATTCGGTTCAATCTGTATATTCTGTTGTGTTTTCTTACAAGTAGCCTTGTGCTCCTTCCAGTCCTGTATTTGGCAGTCTCTGCTACAGTAATTCACCACGTGACAGCCAGAACATCGCTTCATATCGGGCATCCCCCACCCACAACATTGGCATTTTGGGTAGGGCGTTATGTCGCTGTCTGCATCCTTCAAATAGAATTAAACAAGGTATTTTCTTATTTAACCCATTACCAAACAATAACGACATTTGACCAGTTTGTTGCACCTGACTTTGGAAATCATTGTTTGGAATGGAGAAATTGTTCTCAATGAGCAGTTTCTCCTTTTCCCACAATGTGTAACAGTGTTCTGCCCTATCAGAAGATTGTTTTTCAATTTCATTTGCAAACCCTTTGAATTTGGGACAGTCGACAACTTCTGGTTTGGTCAAGTAGAATTCAGTGTATACCAAACCCATCGGAGTGATTTTCCCTTACTACGCCGCCAATCGTATCTACTCGGCAATCCCCGTCACAAGTCGGTAGATATACCTCGTAAGCAGTTCATGAATACACCAGAAATCCTGGAGTAATTCGGCTGTTTTCCGGCGGATAACTCACATGATTATAACGGTAAGCCGACAATTAGATTTTTTAGATTAATGCTGGTCTTATTTCAAGTCTCGTTTTTTACACTCAAAATGGTTAACGAGAGAATAAATAATTTATCACAGAATAGCGATGTAGGTCAGTAAAGCATGCTAGTCCTTAGGATGCAGGGTAGTTTTCTAAAAATAGATTTTGTGTCGTCTGCTTTTCAAAACATCTGCTTGATATTTATGAGGAAAGATACCCAGAGTAGCAAACAGGTTAGATCACAGGCCAGCAGCCAATTTACTTGGTGGCCGGCCTGTGGTCTTATCTGTTTGCATCAGCTTGAAGTCGGTTCCAGCACGTTAGATAAGTCCAATAGTGGTGTTGATATAAATTAATACATGTACATACAAAAGTGAGCAATCATAGCCCGGATCAATCGGACGTACTCGGGTGCTGAACTAGAAATACTAGAATTGTAGGGTTACAATATTTCGGGTAAATCGTCCCCGGCTTTTTACACACTTCCTATAAGCAAACACGTAAAGTAGTTCAATACATGCATATATATATATATATATATATATATATATATATATATATATATATATATATATATATATATATATATATATATATATATATATATATATATATATATATATATATATATATATATATATATATATATATATATATATATATATATATATATATATATATGTGAAATTGTTGAGCATCATTTTAAATCATATTTTATCGGTTACTCATTCATAAAAGTGACATTAATTCATAAGTTGGAATATAATATATAACTGTTTCCTTCATCAAAATAAATGACTATTTAGGTTTCAAATTCAATAACTATATTCAGAAGCGAAAGTACAATGACGTAGGTTTCGCGAGAAACAATATGGCGGCATCCCTACTATCTCAGAGGCGTTTTCATTGGAAAAACCCTATGTGTTCAGATTGAGTCCGGATCAGCCAGTACTTACTCTTGATTGTCTGCATGCTAGTTTGTGCCTGTCCCAATCGTCCTCCTTACACTCCTTTGAACAGTACCACACTGCATCACATCCGGTACACTTCCGACATGCACTCGTCTGCTTTTGGCACTTCCGGCATGTGTTTCCCAGTCGTAACATACTGCAACCATGGAACAATAAGCATTGGACAAGTGAATAAACATTTTGATCAATCTGAACACATCGGGTTTATCAAATGAAAACACCTCTGAAATAATAGGGATGACGTCATATTGGTTCCCAGCGGAATGACGTCACTTCACTTTCGTGTTTAAAAATAGATCTTAAATGTGAAATCTAAAAAGTCGTTAAATTTGATTGAGGAAACAACTTTACATGTCACAACCACAATTTTGCCATTTGGTATGAGATACTGATACAAAGATTATTTAAAAGGATTTTACATTCAAGATCTATTTTTAGAAACGAAAGAAAGTGACGTCATTCTCGCGGGAAACAATATGGCGTCATCCCTATTATTTCAGAGGTGTTTTCTATTGGATAAACCCGATGTGTTCAGATTGGTATCCGAGGTGTATTTCACAGCTTACGGAAATACCCGAGTAGTTCCGATTGCATTTTGATAAAGCCTTCTTTCTCTTTTTGAAAGATACTTTCATAAACAAAGCGCTGATAGAGCCTCTTTTTGAAAGATACTTTCATAATCAAAGCGCTGATAGCGCCTCTTTTTGAAAGATACTTTCATAATCAAAGCGCTGATAGCGCTTTTAAGGACTAAGGTGTGTTTAAAGCAAGATGATTGAGGATATATTTGAAAATGTCTTTGGGCAATATCTGGAGGAAAACAGCTGCTCCTTTTACCACCATTACTATTATTATCATTTCTGTGAACAGAGACTGAACGATAGTCTATATTTCGAACATCGGGACATTTTACGATTTCCCATGATGCAACAGTTATAATAATATAGAGCAAAACTAAGCGAGTAAATCATAACTACATTCATAGTTCCAATAAGGTATTAGTCATGACGCACCCTTAGTCCAAAAAGGAAAAACAAATTGTGGGTCATTTTTTCCGATTGCGGGATTCGAACCCTTTGTAGAACATATAGGACAAGGATTAACAGCTATGTACAGGCCACTCTATCCACTGCACCAATGTGGGTCCTATTATAAAACGCGGTATACGAACGGGCAAGGCTCCAGGCTAGATAAGAGAGACCGCTTCCATGTCTATGAAGAAAGGTGTTCTTACCAGCATATTCGAATTATTCAATATGCACAAAAGAAAGTTCGTTTTAAGGTTTAGATTTAATAAAAAGCATAAAAATGTCTTAGCATTGCTTTATAGCAAGATTTTCTCCTTCAAACAGGTTGGAAGGCCCTACCGAAACTCAAGGACAAAAGAGCATACTGCCCCAAACCGATTATTGCATTTGGATGATCCAAAATGACCAAACTCACATACAACAACTTAAATGCTTAGAAAAATAGGTTAAGTAAATGTAAGGATAAAGTGCCGGAGTAATAGACACGTTATTTCACTGTATGCCGTAAATAGAAATAAAAGGAAAAAAACAAAATCCGTTTTTTTTTCCGATTGCGGGATTCGAACCCTTGGTAGAACATATAGGACAAGGATGATTAGCTATGTACAGGCCACTCTATCCACTGCGCCAATGTGGGTCCTATTATAATAGGGTGTGAAATTCGCATTTAAATTCAGATAATTGAGTCACTAAAGGGAGGTAAAATAGGTTGATTAGTTACAGCAATCAAAACAATAAAGTATAAATGATCTAAACTTAATTTATTCCCTTTAATTCAAAGAGTTCTTTAAGTTGTTGAAAAGAATATATAAGGAAAGCTTTCGGTAAAGAATATGAAAATAAAATATTTCTAATAGTATTTGACCATATGCGTTGTTTTATTAATCACGAATAAAAATCAAGTCTAGGCTTCTCTTTCCAAAAGTGTCAGTAAGGTATGAGACACGTCATATGGCCCCAATACCCAACAGACAGAGAGAGAGAGAGAGAGAGAGAGAGAGAGAGAGAGAGAGAGAGAGAGAGAGAGAGAGAGAGAGAGAGAGAGAGAGAGAGAGAGAGAGAGAGAGAGAGAGAGAGAGAGAGAGAGAGAGAGAGAGAGAGAGAGAGAGAGAGAGAGAGAGAGAGAGAGAGAGAGAGCGCTAATTCCAAGAGAGAACTAATTCCAGGCTAAAATAAAAAATTGCTGCACACTGTACTTGCCGCGTGAAACTACAATTGTGAAACACCATTCTGTTCATTAAATGTCGGAAAAATTGGCAAACTGTCAGGAAACAGGGAGAATTGATTGTTAAGATTGAACATTGCATCAACCGGTTGGCAGTAATATAACTTACTATAACTATAATATATGAGGTCATATTTGCCCAAGTTACAGGTACAAACATAAACCTAACGACGTTTCCCAAACATAAATGGTTCGTGTTTTTAAGATCATTTCGAACCAGATGTCTGCAGCTGGTATTTTGAAAAGAATGCTTCTAATGTAGAAGAAAATACTGAATGAGGTATTGACAAAGAAAAATCATCCCCGATCGACAAGTCATCCCTTTGCTGCATTGCTCTCAGTGAAAACTCATAGTTGGGCTTATGGCACGTAGTCGTAACACATCAATTCAAAAGTACAATTGACAATAAAGAAAGTGTTGTGGCCAGTGATTGTCAGGTCGTAATCCGGATACAGATCCGGATTAATACGTCGCAAGGCCATTCCGCATATGCCCCACGGGAAATCGAAACGTCCATGCTTGCTTCCTGGTAGTCCCGATTTCTGGTCTCGGGGGCTATTGCTATATTAAGTGACGCCTTCGTAGCGAAGCACAATAAATGTCTAAAGGTTGAAATAAGCTTCGTTCCCTGTTCAGTTTTGAGACTAGCTTTCTGAATACTAAACCAATAATCCCGTCGATTTGTGGGTTAGTCTCAGCAATTTAGGCTCAATGGGTTTCAACAAGGCGTGCCCCAAAAATCGTCGTCTTTCAATAAAGAAAACATCAATTTTTTGTCAAGATTATTCCCTTCAAAATCGAAATAAAACCGAATTCACAACGACACAGCCCACAAGTTACGTTTTCAGATTCAATGTTACCTCATGCATGAACATTCATTCTAAACACACCATCAGCTGATCTTTTATGGATTCATCGAGAGAAATGAAAACTTGGACATGAACTAGTCTACAACATGGGGTCAATATTTATCCTGGGGTCAGAACTATGTTAAATAGTTTAGACCCCAGGATACATAGAGACCCGTACGGTCTTGGATGGTCCAAATACGATATTTTAGTTGAGATATCGGATAGTACCTTTCTTAAATCAATCATACAACAAGTTATCAATTGACAAAACACATACCTTGTCAGATGCCTTATCCCAAATGATTACCAAAAGTCGAGTCCGTTGATGGTTTAAACTGTTGTGTAATTTGCTATCGATGACGAAGTTTACTTGTTGGGATTTTCCGTAAATATCTTCTTCCAATTTCCGTTTATAATTTCTACGGAAGGATAGCTGTGACTTGTGAGTATGTGCTGACCAAAATCGATTCTTTGGCTTTTCCGTGAATATCTTCATTCAATTCCATTTCTACGGTAGGATAGCGGTGACATGTGAGTATGTGATGACGAAATTTGATTGCATTTATTTGGATTTTCCGTAAAAAGATTCACTCATGTTTCCAAATCATTATCTGTTGAATTGTTACGGTGAGATAATCGGGTCTTGCGAGCATGTGCTTTTGATATGTCCAATGCTGACGTATTTTGATGGTTTCGATTTTCCGTAAGCATTTCTGTCCATGTTCCAAAGTCTGTGTCTGTAATATTTCTGTGGTGGGGTAAATTTCGATACAATCTGAACTCATCGGGTTTATTCAATGAAAACACGTCTGAAATAATTACGGTATAGAAGCCGCTTTAATGTTTCTCGCAAGACTTCTTTCATTGTACTTTCGTTTTCAAATATAGATCTTAAATGTAAAATCTTATGAGTTCTTTATTGTTATTAGAGAACAGATAGCCTGTATCAAAACTTGTTATTTCACTATTTGTATGAGTTACCGATTAAAAAAAATAAAATGGTCTTCAACACTCCCATATACATTGAACTACTTATAAGGTTGACGTTCATTGAAAATGTGTTATCATTCGGGGACGATTCACCCAAAATATGTATCCATATACTTATGTTCAAGCAATCTGAACTCGTGGGGTTTATCCAATGAAATGTCTTAGATCACTCAAATACCCGAATCGTTACGATTAATGTACGATGTATTTGATCAGTTCACGGAAATACCCGAGTAGTTACGATTCATGAATTTTTTTTTCATGAAATAACCCGATGATATCCGATTGCCTGCGTGAAAAACATGTAATTTTGTAATCACACCGTAAATGGTCCCATGGAAATCATTATATGAGGATTGTTTTGATTTAAACAAGCGATATTAATTTGATCTATCCCGGTAAAACGAGATTTCGATTAAAGTTGTAAACATTGGATGAAGTTCCTGTAGTAGGATAGAACATGTGATTGGCATAGACATACATGTAGTGTCAATGGAAACGTATATAACATAACATAACATAACATAAAATTCGTTGGCATTAAACATTACATATCTATAGCCATACAATTTTATATAAAATTTAACATACAATAAACATGTATTTGATTAACAAGTATATTACTGTAACGAAATGATCACTTGCTTAGAATGAACAGGTTTCTCCTATTAACAAAACATTTTAAAAATGCCGTCTATCGTCAATGCATTAATGATTTAAGTATTCTATTTTCGGGAGAATGTTAAAACTCTCTGTCTTATAAGTGTGTAAAAAGGAGCTACTGTTAGGCCACCATACATATTTGTATCAGTTTTTATATGCGCAAAGCAATCTATACATAGAAGCCAAACCGAAAGTAGGCATTTACAAGTTAATTAGAACATAGAAAATCAATAAACATTGTAGATATAGATATTGACATTAACCAATTACCAAACAATAACGTCATTTGACCAGGTGTTGAAGACGACTCTTGAAAGCATGGTGGGAAAAGGAGAAATCGCTCTTCACAAGCAATTTCCCCTTTTCTCACAATGTTTTCGGTCCCACCAGAAGATTGTTTTCAATTTCATCACACTTTGAAATGTCGTCTGCAAACTCCATCAATTTGGGACAGTCGAAAAGTTGGCGTTTGGTAAAGGGTTAAACGTTATCACGTTATCAAGTTCGATTTTTGACCGGTGTGAAAGCTGTTTAATCTTTACAGTCGCAAAGTCTGAACACCAGCTGTTGCTTATTGTTCATTAGGTTCGCCCAAATGGTTCACAGTAGTTGTTTTACATCGGTTGGGAAGGAAGCTTAAAGCTTATTCAAAGCCATTCTCGATGACTGCTTCCTGAATGCTTTACCAGTGATCGCACCGATGTGTGGGTTAATCCCTGAAAACTTAACATTATCTCACGGGAATTCGAACCCTGGACGCACCACTGTCACCCACTTAAAAGGTTTTGTTTATTGTAGTGGCACACCTAGTGAAACAATCTGAACACATCGGGTTTATCCAATGAAAACACCTCTGAAATAATATGGATGACGCCATATTGTTTCCCGCGAGAATGACGTCACGTTACTTTCGTTTTTAAAAATAGACATTGAATGTGAAATCTTAAAAGTCGTTAAATTTGATTAAGGAAACAACTATGCATGTCACAACAACAATTTCGCACTTTTGGTATGAGTTACTGATAAAAATTGATTTAAAAGGATGTCCAACACTTCCATACGCTTAGAAAAGGTGTTAATTGCCGGATGCCGATTTACCCGAAAAATTGTAACCCTACACTTATATCCGAGTAGCCTGGAGTCCTGGCCAATGCTAACCCTAGTTCGCGGTATACGAACGGGCCAGGACACCAGGCTAATGCTATCCCGCATTAGTTCGCGGTATACGAACGGGCCAGGCTCCACCAGGCTAAGTATGGCCTACCTTACTTAATATGTTCGAATTTGAATTCATATACAAAACAGTCCCTCGTAAGATGTTATCAAATTAAAATAAAACTGTATTATACTTTAGAATATACTTACTAAATATAGGTTAGAGGCTAGATAGTGAAATTTAAACGATATAGAAACCCCAAGGAAGGAGCGATAGCGACTGACGGGGTTTCTATGTCGTTTAAATTTCACTATATAGCCTCTAAACAATTTAGTGTTTAACCTACATTTCCATAGAGCGCTCTATTTGGCGCTGGCAAACCACGCCTCTACGGGAATGATCTGCGAATGGCATAAAACTGCTGCTCAGTATTTTGAAATTCAACATAAACCACGCCTTCCGCGGCTGTCAATTGCATGCCAAGAATCTGCCATACCATATTTGGAAGAAGAAAACTGCACTACCCAGTGATGTAGATTGCAATGTAGTTTTGAGTTTAACCCGTTACTCCATAATTTATTCCTCACATACAGCAGAAAACTTGAGAAGCCCTTGTGACAAAAGAAGAAATTGCTTGTAACGACGAGCAATTTCTCCTTTTATAACAATATTTTCTTTTCAATTTCAAAGAGAAACTGTGTTTTTTCATAATGTTTATATGTGTTGTCTGTTGATGCTTTCAATTTGTACCCGTCACATTATTCCTAATGGGGTAAAAGGTTAATATAGTTCAGTTTCTTTTTTTCTCAACGATGTTAAAAAAAAAATTGAATTGAATTGTAATTCCTTTTTATTTATTTCTGTGTTTATTTCTCCCCCGCGACGTCACAGCGATCTTTCAATCGCTACCGTAGGCTAGACTTACACGTGTCATTGATTTGGAGGTGGAGCCTAAAATTACACATTTATGCGCATGCGTGATACCAGAGTAATAGTCTCATAGAGCCCAGATAGAACACTCGAATAGTAGTTTATGGAAAATAAACCATCAAAAAAATTCAAATTGACGCATTCTCATTGGATGAAAATGTAGGTTAAACACTAATGTTCAAAGTACATTTTATTTGATGTGTGCAACCAGAGATCTCTGGTGCAACATTACGCAAATCTTGTACAAATAAAATACGAAACTAAATCCAGCTATCTTTCAAAAAAAAAAATGGCGGCTTTGAAGTACACGATGTCGCGACTGAAAAGTTCCAAAACGGTAAGATTTAGTGTATATTTATCAAACAATCCGAAGCATATTGTAAGTTATTGCTAAAACAAGTAACAAAAATAAGCCAGCATTATTTATAAGCTTTTCCAAGTGTGAATTCATCTTATTTTGGTTTAAATGTGGCTGGTACGCGTGAACACAAAAGGCCTTATCACGTTAATTTTGTGCAAAACTGGTTATGAAAAATTATCTCGTTTCCCGAATTCAAAACGATTGTCTTTAAAGCCCAATTTTCAAGGTAACATGTAGAATTTTGTGGTTAAGATTTTTTTCATTTATTTTTTATTTTGAATTAATGAACAAAGAGAATGTTTTTATCAATATCACTTTTAACGGTAATGTAACGATTCGCCACAATAACGACTCGCCACAATAACGACTCGCCACAAATGATAACGATTCGCCACAAGCCAATTAACGGTTCGCCACAAACCAATAACGATTCGCCACAGTTTTGAAATATTCTAATCAACCGCCTATTAACGAGTCGTGAACTTGAAAACGGCGATGATTGTGCAACAATAATGGTAATAGCTCAACCGGTTTTAACTGTTGTTGTATTTTATAATAACAGGTACGGATTAAGCTAAAACAGTCTATTATAAGAGAATATTTAACTACAAGGAAAACACGAATGAACAATGTATTTATTTTATGTTATCAAACATACATTTACACATGAAACATGAAACTTAAATATATATTCAATAGAGTTTTTAGAGCACATATACATAAGTCTTGTCTAAATTGGCTCGTACATGTTGGAACACTTTTTTAATAGTTCGCTCGTGGTGATTCCACCCTGTCTGTAGGTTTCCCACGCAGCCCAGATTCGTCCTTGGAGAGTCCTCGTCATTTTCGTCTGCGTCCGCTTCAGTTTTCCCTCCCGAACAAGTCGTACCTGAAGCTTCATGTCACTGGCCTTGGTGTGAAGAAGGGACAGCATGAAGTAAAATGGCAGGTTCCCCTTCCTTGCCCGCTTGTTCAGCTTGTTGTGCCAGCCCTCACAGTCGTTGTTTGTCCGGATTGTTCTGGAGTACTGGCACCAATCGGCGATCGCCTAGATATTCCTGGTCTCGCTGGGCTGTGGGAGCTTTGAGACCTCATGAAAGACTGTCCCATCTGCTTAACGGTCACTGAACATTTAGTGGTCTTGTTACGAACGCTACAACGCCAGTCAACAGATCCCTTCAGTCGCCGGTTAATCACGTAGCAATAACCATCTGACGAAACTAGTGTCTGGTTCCCCTGTTCTGTTTTCTTCTCGATGACCTGGTATGTGACAGGGGCTTCTTCTGGAACTGTTGTTTCCATGATAGAGGGTTCAGCAAGTTCGTTCAGGAAAGAGCGATGTCTCGGTGAAAGGTCAAATGTCAGATACGTATTGTCATCTTCAATGGGTAATGATAATCTGGTGGACACTAGCGACGGAGGTGTATATATCATTAAAACTTTGAAAACTCAACCTGATTGTGCTTATTCTTTCTTACTATATTTAGTTTGGATTTTTGTTTATGATTTGAATGATTGGAGGACGAATACCACTTTATATTTATTTGTCCCTTAATTTAACAAACAAAAAAACAAAAGAGTACTGCATAACCTTTCCTTGTATTGCATCAATACATTGAATGAAAGGAAAAATACATTAAACCTTCAAAATTAATCCGTTACCAAATAAAATGTATCCTTACAGTTTTTCTTTATATCCCCCCATACACGTGTTTTACCTGCTTCCACAGTATAGACATTGATTTAAACATGCACGACACGCACGTGCACAATTATTGTTAAACTGTATGTACATTATGTTAATAAATGTAATTGTTTATAAATTCATTGTAATGGACGATGAGCATTGCCATGCTCAAGTCCAATTTCGAAAATTTATGTTCTGAACTCGAAAGAAAGAATATCCGCCACATGGGCATTGACGTTAAGTTATTTAAATGAAATGTTGCCTTTTTGAAACAATTATGGTGTCTGCGTATTTATACTTACTGTCTCCAAACAATTTATCACTCAGCGGCACGTTTCCTTTCATAATTCACAGCAAGGTAACAAACTTGGAAAAATAAAAGTCTTTAAACATTCAATCAACATCCACTTATCTATTAATTAAGGAACATGATTAACACTGTCAAATTATCTATTCTTTAATGTACAATGATTAAAGCCACACCGAATCCATTGATAATTGTGATATTTTTCACACCTTTGACGGGACGACTTTTCTAAGGACTATATATACAAGTAATATTCGTTATTTATATGAACAAGGAAAGACAATAATAAAATAAAGATTTCCGATTTGAATGATGATTGTTGATATCAACAACGTATACTAAAATACAACACATATCTATAAACTGTGGTGAATCGTTATTAATGTGTGGCGAATCGTTATCAATCTGTGGTGAATCGTTATATGAACCTGTGGCGAAATGTTAGTGGCGAGTCGTTATTGTGGCGAATCGTTACATATTCCTTTTAACCAGCACACCCTTTTCATTATTTTAAAATGCTATTTACTGCACACCGCCTTTGTAAATACACCCTGCATGACTATGATCCAGAGAGGAGTTTGTACAGTATTGGAAGATGGCCAAGTATTGTAGGTCTTTCAAATTCGGTTCTATACTACAACAAACAATCAATACACCAATGTTACATACAATTTCATAGAAAGTATTTTTGGTCTTTCTGAACAAGTAATTTCTCCTTTGCCACAATGATTTGAATTCTCTTTTGCAAATTGTGTTACTCATGACACTTTGTTATTATTGCTCATTTACTGCTGCTTTTGCAGGGCCTCCGCTGTCGATCGCCAATTTCGCAAATTGCGAAAAATTTCGCAGACTTAAGAAGAAAAAAACGGTTTTGCGAAAGTGTTTGCGACAAACCATATTTTCCAATTTTCGAAGGCCTAAGCGACCCCCGAAATTATAGCAAGTTTGTAATTTCTACCTGTATAACACGGGAACCAGCTCGTAAAGACCCGTATTTATCGCAGTTTGCACCCAACCAGTTCGTACACAATTGACTGTCAATAATCGGATTAAAGTTTTAATCCCGTCATAAAAACAACAAATGAATCAGCGGCAATAATTATTTCTACGCCACGTGTGTTTGCCTTTACACCCTTTGCTTAAATCAGTGTGTAATTAAGACAGATTGGCGTGAACGCATGATCAGAGACAATAGGAAATTGAATTGGCAATTATCAAACAGTGTCGGGTGTTGAAAATTAAAGACGGTGGTAAGTAATTACGTACATATTTTTGGATATGTTGCTCATTAATTATAATTAAGCATACACTTCAAACACTGCGACTATTTAATTGCATCCAATATGCATTCGCTATATAACCTTGCTGATTTCGGGAATCATTGTCAATTGCAAAAATGGCTTCGATACGTCCTTTTAACTCTGACTTTCCTTTGCCTCCTTCTAAAATTGCCAAAACTCGAGCATTTAAAGACTCATGGAAAATAGGGAACAGTTGGTTAAGATATGATCCGAAGTTAAAATCAATGTTTTGTGAGATTTGCCAAAAGGCACAAAAATCAAACAGATTTCAAATGGTTGACCACTTAAAATTGGCTCCTATTTTGGCATCACTTTTTCAAATTTGGCTCCAAAAATATCCAATTTGCGAAAGTGGTTGCGACAAGAAAAAATATTTCAGGGGAGGCTCTGTTTTGAATTTAACCAGTCAGGAACTTCAATACCAAAGAAATGAATGTATTTGTGCTAAGGAAAGTAGGTAGAGCCCCCTGGGCTGGGAATCACATGATCAGTAAGGATAGAGACCATGGAAAAAAATGGCAACTGTCGTCGCTTCGACTTCTTAAAACCATGATATGATGAAGAACTTATTCAGTTAAGCATATAGGAATTAATCCCCCTGTACCAGAAAGTTTGATGAGAAATCACCATTTGAGCTTCCTTGTCGACTGTTACACAATCTTTATAACACGGTTGAATTTGTCAGTGAGAGTATGCGCATTTGATTTGTTTGGATCAAAACGCATTGTGTACATCCTGATTGCAAATTATTCCTGTGCCCTATCCAAGTTTTTTCTGTACCTGGTCCATTTCGTATTTGGTGCATCACGCTCATCAGAAATTCGTTAGGTTCGCATAAAACATTGTGAAAGTGATTGTCATCAATTATATGTTCATCCTGCAACCATTTTTGGTTAATTCGAATGATTGAAAACGAATTAAGAGGTTTAGATAAAAAAATCTTTCACTGTTTGTGGAAATTTGTATCCAACTGCGATCGGCGAAGTTCGAACACTGTTGTCGAGTGTTTGAAGAAACCGCTTATCTGGCACCATGACACCAAGCGGTGGAGAAAATCGAAACGTAAGGCGGGTGCTTTGCGCTACATTTCGAGCACAAACTCGCTATGTGAAAGGATACTCACCGGTTTTAAGAAGTCGAAGCGACGACAGTCGCCATTTTTTTCCATGGTCTCTATCCTTTCTGATCATGTGATTCCCAGCCCTGAGTCCCCAAGAGATTGACATATTTCCATTGTTTTTTCAAACCCTGAGGTAATAATACTTTTTCTCTCCCATACAGATAGATTCATCCAGTGGACAGTGTTTGGAGACAAATTGATATAAAAGCATAAATAAGTCAGGTATGTATCAAAGTTTGTTGTTTTCATTTGGTGCCATTTATTGCCCTTTGGTGAAGCAGAATATCCAACAAAACTTAGAAAAATTTTGTGTTATGAGAAATTCTTTCTTTTCTCACAATGTTCTCTTCTCCAATCAATTAAGAACTATAAAAAACATTGATTAGCTGTTATTATTGTTGTTGAATGTTTAACTTTCAATTTGGCCCATTTGCAAAGTCCCGTGTAGTGGAAAAGGTTGAAAATATTCATAGAGAGAATGTTCCATTTAAAAAAGTTATCTGAAATAATGTTGATGTGGTGTAAAACCCATATAAAAAAGATAAAATAAAGACATAGTGCTTGTCTTGTCTGTTAACCCAAACCAAACAGGAACTAACTCATTGCACTGTCAAATACTTATTGATTGTCTCAGTTAACCCTTTACCAAACACCAAATTTTGGACTGTCCCAGATTGAAAGAGTTTGCAGACAACATTTCAAAATGTGATGAAAATGTAACAATCTCCTGATAGGGCAGAAAACATTGTTGGAAAGGGAGAAATTGCTCGTTATGATCAATTTCTCCTTTTCCCACACTGTTTTCCAGATTTGTCTGCAACAAACTGGTCAAATGTCGTTATTGTTTGGTAATCCGTTAAACCAGAACAAACAGTCACTAACTCATAGCACTGTCAAATCCTTTTTTTTTTTTTTTTTATATTGGTTTTACATCACATCAACATTATTTCAGTTATTTAGCGATGCCCGACTTTTAATGATGGAGGAAGACCCCATACTCAACTGCCCACAAGGGCTGGTCAAGGCAGGTAGAACCATCGGCATTCCGTAAGTCAGTCAGGAGACTGCCTCTCATGAAAATCCATATCCCTCTCAGGATTTGAACCCACGCGGAGAGGGGTCAAATACTTATTGATTGTCTCATTATTATAGTAATTAAATGGTTAAAATATTGAATATATCATCCAGGGCTCACCCTGGCTGTTCAAAAGTCTGCACCAGCACATTCCCTAAATGACAAAAATAGGAGCCAATTAAAAAAGTAGGAGCGAAATTCTGAGAAAATGGCTCCATTTGACATTTCATGAGTTTAAACACTTCATGAATAGATCTTCAGTCTGCTTTGGAACATTCTCCTTCACAGTGATCTCCCTTTTCATTTTGGTTAGGTAGCAGTACACACTAACGGCCTTCGTTTGGGACAGCAGGTGACCGTCTGTTAAGACTCACCTCAATGAGTTGTGAAAACAAAACGGACGAAGGCAATATTTACACACCAAATGCCTGTGGCTCGCTAAAAGTATAAAAACAAAGTCTGAACAGTTATCATAGACCTTATTTCTTGAGCAATAACCGGCCATGAACATGGTAAAAGATCATGTGTCCGAGGTTGGGGCCATCCCTCAATTCATTTTAAAATAATGTTAGGAAGTTAAACTGGCATATCAAACTTGAACTATATGTTATGATATGAATTTTGTTGATATGCAGCAAAAAAGCCATTTTCCACAAACAAACAAATATTTATAAAAAAATGTGATTTTTGAATCATGAATACTTTTTGTAAAGGCTCAACACTGTTACCCTAGTTTGTTGGCATGTGAAAGTATCCTTTTAAAATTCTTGAGATGTTTTTTTTCTATATTTTATGCACAAACTGCAGTGTTCTCAATATGAATTGGTTGAACAGGCCAAAGCAAAATTTGAACATGCCACTTGGAGGGGGGGTCAATGGGGTTCATAATATATCCGCCAATTTGAACTGGCCGAAACATAATTTGAAGTGGTCAATTCCACCTGTGGCCAGTTCTTATTGAGACCATTGAAACACTATGGGGTAGATTTCACAACTGTTACACTACAACCTATGCAACTCTTTTGAATCTGAACACATATTTATTCATCGTAAAAAGGCTCTATAAACATTTAGATAAGCGCTTATTTTCCTGTATATACAGTGATGTCTCGTTAATCCGAACGCACCCGTTACCAACAAAATTTCAAGATTAACAAATAATCTGGACTAATGAAGCAGAGCCTGTTCTTATACACATTAAGACATAAACGGTCTATATGCACGTCTATACTTATAACCCTTAAGCAAACGCCAAATTGTCGACCATCCCAAATTGAAAGAGTTTGCAGACGACATTTCAAAACGTGATGAAATTCAAAAATAATCTACTGATATGGCAGAAAACTTTGTGGGAAAAGGAGAAATTGCTCGTGTAGAGCAATTTCTCCTTTACCCACAATGTTTTCAAAAGTCGTCTGCAACTATCTGGTGAAATAATTCCATTCCCTTACAATTACGTTCGGATTGCCAGACATCCGGATAATCGGGGTCCGGATAAACGAGGCTTCACTGTAGTTATTCTCCAGTACCTCTTATACATCAGGACATATCTGATTTACTGAGTTTTAAAGAAATGCAACAATGCTTTTTCAATTCCAATTTCTGATGAAAAAAAATAATAAAAGACATAGAAACTTTTTTTCAGGCCAAAGCTGGCTTCCTTAAATTTTGTGCAGTAAAGAAGTGTTTATTTGTTCCATTTTGATGAATTGCAGATTCTTTTAACATTGTAGTCAACATTATCATGTGCATTTTATTTTCATTGTGTTAATGAACATTATAATGATTGCAAGTGAATTGTGAAAATTGAAAATCAATTATTTTGGTTTGTACTCATTGTGACATTAAGCAAACTTGCTCATCATAAGCAAAAGTCTCCTGACCTCACATTGCTTTCATTTTTAGCTCACCGCTCAAGGTGAGCTTATGTGATCGCCCGATGTCTGTCGTGCGTTGTACGTGCGTCATGCTTCGTGGGTCGTCAACAATTTCTTTAAACATCTTCTCCTCCTAAACCATTGGGCCAATCTTAACCAAACTTCACAGGAATGTCCATTGGGTGATGCTCTTCAAAAGTTGTTCAAAGAAATTGATTCCATGCAGAACTTTGGTTGCTGTGGCATGAAAAAAGGGGAATTTCTGCAATTTTTAAAAAATCTTCTTGTCTGAAACCACTGGTCAGAATTTAAAATAATTTCACAGGAATGTTCTTTGGGGGCATCGTTTCAAAAGTTGTTCAAACAATTTTGATATCTTGAAAAACATGGCCACCAGGCTGTGTTGAACTTTGAACGCGTTTTTGTTTTCACTATATACATGAATGCTAAAATTTATAACTTTACAAACATCTTTTTTTTCCAAACCTCTGGGCCAATTCCAATGAGATATCATGTGAAGCACCCCTAGTTGGAGGGAATTAAGGTTTGTCAAAAAAAATATCAGTCATGTGACCAAAATGGCTGCCATGCCCATATTTGGTAAAAGTCTTAAAAAAATCTTCTTGTCACAAACCACTGGTCAGATTTCAAAATATTTTCACAGGAATGTTCTTTTGGGCCCCTTCTATAAAGATTGTTAAAAAATTATAGACATCATGAAAAACATGGCCGCCAGGGTGCATTGAACTTTGAACACGTTTTTGTTTTCACTATATACATGTATGCTTAAATCTATAACTTTACAAACATCTTCTTTTTCCAAACATTTGGAACCACTATATACATGTATGGTAAAATTTATTACCTAATAAACATATTCTATGAAAACATGAATTTTTATACACGTGTATCTCGAAAAACATGGCCACCAGGATGCGTTGAAATTTGAACCTGTTTGCATTTCCACTATATACTTGTATTATAGAATTTTTAACAAAATACATCAATATCAATTTGGATGTCCAAATATGCCAAAATGATAACAAGAAAATTGCAACAATAGATCATACTGGACAAAAGTATGGGCTGATCATTGTACATACATAATCTGTAAAAGTAAAATATTCAGTTTCTGCATTGTAAGAATTATGTACCATTTTAATGTCCCACATCAAGCATACAGTGTCAAACTTGTAAAATTGGAATGCAAAATAGATCAATGCATGTTTCTAACTATTCTTCAAATAGGTGGTAATCTCAGGTGAGCGGTTCAAGGGCCATCATGGCCCTCTTGTTGTAATAAGGAAACATGCATTTTCCTAAAATGGGTTGTTTTAAGATGTTGTCTGCTGCAACTTTGTCGTAATTAAAAGAAGGATAAACAATCATTTATTTTTAATCTTAATATAGCCTAACCATCTACTTGTTTTGTGTTTTTCAGAAGGAATCAATCCATGAGTGCTGTTATCAAAAAAGATGACAGAACAAACAAAAGATATGACAATGGTCAAAGGTCACTGTTGGACTGGCTGATACGTTGAAATCATTGAGATATCAACTATTATAGCATGGCTGTGATTCAGGTGAGATATTCTATGCAGGATGTTTGTCCATAGGTATTAAATCAGGATGATACTTTTTTATTTCTTGCCCAACAGTTACTGTTCTATGATGCCTGCAAGAAAATTAGTAAAACTTGTCAACGGGGGAAAAAAGTATGAAAAACAACAGTTACTGTAGTTTAAGAATGATTTACTCTTGACTTGCGTATCAAATTATTCTATCAAGGCATAATGACAAAAAGGTAACTATGGTACTAGTAAGAGTTATTTTTCCTTATGTCAAGACATTTTCATGTTTAATAACGCTAACTATTTATGCGGAGATAAAACAAATGTTTTGCAGGCAAATATTGTTTGGTAACTGATAACTTGTAAGTAATGAAATGTTATAGAATAATAAGAATCAGGCCAAAATTCAATGCAGAAGCAAACAACTATTTTAAGGAAATCGAGAAGCTTTTTTATATGCGCCCCGCGTGCGCGCGCGGAAAACGTATATAGCGATCGATCGGAATCTTTCTTTACCTTGGAATCCTTCTTTACCTATAGGGGCATAATGACCGCCGAGAGAAAGCAAGAAGTTCCAACTTCTATGTTGATTGTAATCTGTCTATAACTTATCAAATTAAATCGTCATCTTTTTAAAATGAATATTTCTTCCTTGGTTTGTTTTGGATGCGTCTGTGATGAGCAGAATGGTGATTAAAGGTAATGCAAACAATCCGCGTTAATTTCCCAACATCCTAGAACTTCTAGTAGAAGGTATCTAGCGGTACCAGATTACAGTCAAAACGGCCCAATGTCAAAATGTCCCATGGTCAAAAGGGCCCGGAATAAGTCAAAACGGCCAAATTATTTGTTCAAAGTATTAAAACAGTATAAACCTCTATTGGGGCCGTTTTGACTGATTGAAAAATTAACAATTGGGCCGTTATGACCATTCCAGGGCTTTTCTGATTGATCTCCGGGCCGTTTTGACATGTTCCCGTGGCACCCGTATCTAGGCCGTGGGATTTCCCCCATCTTTAAAGGAATCACCAGTATTTTTTTTACTCAGTGCAGGACAGAGTCCCTACTTAAAATCATTTGCAAAATTCTTTCAACAACAGGCCTTGTGCCGGAAACAGCATGGAAACATTCATGAAGGAGAACTGGTAGTTATCAGCAATTTTATTTTGCTTCCTAAACCCATGACCCAATTTTAGTAATAGGTTTCCGCTTTGTTTATTTGGTAACCAGAGGGTTGGGAACCAGTATGCTTAGTGAGAAGAATAAAAAATGGCTCCCAAATCTTTGCAGTAATATTGTTATGAAATAAAAAAAAAGACATTAATTATAACATTTAAGCTGTTAATTTTTAATTGGAATTGATTTTATAATTGAACATGACGGTTCATACTAAACAAAAAATCTGCTGTCATTTTTTCATTATTAGAAAGAAAAAGAAATATTGCCTGATGTTTCTTTAAAAGCCGGGTTATACACTGTTTTTTTCGTTGCCTTTACTGACCGTGAAGTGAGCATGTGCATTTTAATTCTTATAATGGCAAAAGAAAAAAAGAAGATCTATTTTACCCTTTTACACAATGTATGGGGAAAATATCTCTACTGTTTCAAATCCTGGAAGAAACACTGAATGTAGGTATTGTTGAGTAGATGAAAAAAATCACCAAGATTAGAATGAATGTTTGTTAACTTTGTTGTTGAGATCCTTTATGACCTACCTGTTTCTTGTGTTCCGGTTCCTGTTCATAACACTCGGGCATGTCTTTGATATGGCATTTAACCCAACATATATTTAATGCACTTTTAAAACTGCAGTATTGGATAAAATTCCTTCCTCTGTCAAACTGCTCCATAAAGGTGTAGGGTTGACTCAGCCTGTTTCCAACTCGGCTTGTGGGTTTACTTGGCCGAGTTGGCCGTGTGGTAACTCGGCCGGATCAACTCGGCCTGCTATATTAGTACTATACAGAAGCACAGCGTATTTTAACAATTAAGTACAATTTTAAATTGCGCCATTTGTTAATTTATAGTAAACATTGCTGGAAATGGAGATTACATGATTACTTGAGGAGATTATTTGAATAGCAGCCTTAAGTATATTATAAAATGCACATTTTTTTTTTAATTCTAAAGCTAACAATGCTGTTAATGAAGAGTACATGAGATGAGATATGACTAGCAGAGGCAAAATTAGGCTTATTCATGCATTCCCAAGTAAAGAATCATTGACATTCATAAAAGAAACCCCACAGTTTTAGTACACATGGAAATAATGTAAATTAATTCAATTAAAACCGTCATAATCTATGATCATTGTCAATCAACTTAAAGACCGCGTGTTGCTAATTGATACAAAGTGTGATTGGACTTAAGAATGTTGGTGATTGGTAATCATGTTTTAGCGCTTATAACGATATGTAATGTGTCTTGATTGGACGCAATTATTAAATATTTCGACGTTGTTTAGAAGGTAATTTGTTTGGCTATTGATAGTAAAAATAGGCATGATTCATTAAGTGCCTTGATTAACGTAAGCTTTTTGAAATTAACAAACTGTGCAATTCAACCTTATAATATACTGAGCTCCTATAGAACTAATATAGTAGACCGAGTTGACCCGGCCGAGCTAACCCCGTCCTTTAAACCAGCCCAAGGCCGAGTTAACCCACATTCTTCGAGAATCTATGATCTCTGGCTGAAGCTGTATTTACGTATATTGGTGCTGCATCGTTTCTTAAATAACTTATGACTGTGGCCCCTTGTAGATTGATAACCAAACTGAAAAGGCTTGTTTTCGTCTACAAGATCTATTTTGTTGATAACTGGAATAAGACTTTTTCATTTGATAGAGCATTGTGTTTGAGTACCAATGGAGTACTGGGACATGTCTGTTTTGACTTCTATTTTGATTTCTGCTATACAACAGAAATGGTTGGTTTGTCCTCAAAAATCTCTTAGCTTTCTTTCAAATTCATTCATACGCACAAACCTCTCAGACCATACTGCGACGCAGTTCAGGCCATTCTGGCCTTTGATATTAACAAGTAAATAGGGTTATTTCGAAAGGTAAATACTTTTTATGGGATAAATCTATTTTGTTACAACAGTTTTATAAAGTTTTAAGTTGAGCATTCAATCTTAGACTAAAGCAAGTTCTTTACATTGCCATTAACCCTCAAAGAGATAAACCATAAAGGTATTTAGTTTGAATCAACAAGTGTTACTCTTTTGGATAACATTTTAAAAAGAACTCTTTAAATGCTCTTTCAGAGATAACTTTTTTCTTTATACACCTATACAAACAGTACAGGCTGATGCTGAAAGATGTTTAATGCAGAAATATTAAAATATAAAATCGTTTATGAGTATTAAGTGTGACCATCCAGAACGTATTCCTTTGTCTTGGAGACATTTTAAATCCTCACTTTTTTAAATGCAGAATAAACAGTTGAAATGTGGAAGAAAAAAACTCAAAGAGTAGAGAAAACAAAGTTCAATTGCTAAACATGAACTTTGAAATAACCGAAAATCTATTTTTATCTTTCAGACACAAAGCAGCAACAATGGTAAAAGAATCTGACAGAAATGGTCAAAGAAAAGTTGTCAGATCATTGTGTTTACAACAGTGTTGATTATATTGAATATATGCATAATAGTATACCAGTTGAGTTCTAAAAGGTTGATGGTTCTACCCAGATACATGGTCGAGCCCTGATGGGCAGTTCAGTTCTGATGGGCAGTTCAGTGTGTATGTGGGGTCCTTCCTCTTTGTTCACTCATGAAGTTGAAAATATTGTTGATGTAATTTAGAATCCAATCAGACCACATCAAACTATTTGTATAACAATCAAGATCAGTTTAAAGTTATATACTGGCATGATTTTACGATATCTGAGTACATTATAAACTAAACATTGTTTTGTTGGTACTCATTAGAATCAGTTAAAATAGACTGTTCAAATGGTTACCAACAGCATATCATTTGAATGTAATACACATTAGAAAACACCCTCCATCTTCATAGAAAAGGGGTCTTGATTCACATATAGGTTCAAGAGACATTGTCAGACCATTATGAATATTCTGTTACCCCATAAAGATATTTATTACAATTTGATTGCAAAACAGATCTGATCAAATCATGTTTGTGACAGACAACAATTACTCGGGCCTAATTATATGATGATTGAGTCAATATCAAAGAAACCATATGTTGTTGGTACTAATTAGAATTGTCTCAATGAGACGGTACTAATGAGGCACCAACAACCTTTATACATGTACAAAATAAAAGTGAATTAATCATTGCAAAGAGATTTGGATTTAAATATGGTTTTATGAAATATTTTCAGACCATTGTGATACACTTTAATACTCTGTTACCCCATTCATACATTTATGGGATGTTGTATAAGGATAGGGCAGTGGATTAAATCCCACACACTTAGTATGTGAAAAATGAACAACTCTGTATTGAATTGAAATATGGGTATTTATTAGAGAATACCATAACTTATGCTAATTGCATAATAACTAAATAATTACACAACAGAAATCATTTTTGACATATCTGGGCAGAACAAAAAACGCATATATATAAGTTCAAATTGGAAGCTTTGTAGAAAAAGATGTGTTCAATTTTCTGTTACTGCATAAAGATATGTCTGAGCAGTTCAAATTAAAAGCAAATAGAAATGTGTCTACATTAATGTATTTTATCATACAAACATCATTTGTTTTTGTCTGAGAGGTTCAAATTGGAAGCATTGAAAATTTGTGTCCACATGGCATAAACATATTCCTTCATGTAGGGTATTTTGATTGATTCAAATTAAAACCTGGTAAAGGAAACATTTATAAAGTATAGAAAGCAGTCTAACAAAAGGTGAAATTGTTTGTTACAAGGTATTTCTCCTTTCTCACAATGGTTTCTTGTATTTGAGTAATTGGTACTTTAAAAGGTGTATTTACATCAAAAAAGAATTGTTGATTGTAGAAACGCAATGAATTTTTGAAAACATTGATTGAGCAAGATCTTTTATTTTTACAAATTCAATAGCTATGCTATATTGTTTTTTTCCCCCATGAAATTTGCTTGGGATTTTTTTTCTGCATTCAGCTGCTTTTCAAAAATTTCAATAAAAAGTAAGACCCTGCTTGTCTTTTCAATAAAAAATTAGGATTTTTTGTAAATATCTACAACACAATAAAGTGTGGTTGTTTTGTGTGTCAGCTTGAGAACACAAAGTTTGTTGGTTCCATCCCTGTGAGTTGCAGGGTCTGACTTTCCATTAATCATAAATCCACATTCATTGCTTGTACTATAGTTATTTATCCAGGAAACAGAATCATGTGAGGGTAATTATGTTGTAAGAATTTATTTCGTAATCATAAAATGTTTAACCAATGCTTTGTAGGATGGTTCAATCATGATACACTGTAAAGCCTTTGTTAACAGTTTTTTCCTAAGTCAAATTGGTTATTATTGTTCCCCGCCAAATGTGATATGGTAAATGTCTTTTCTCTTTCCCTCTACCAATATATTCATCAAAAAGATTTGTCTGAGCCTAACACAAATTGAACAATTAATTCATTTATATGGGGTTTTCCAACACATCAATGTTATTTCAGTAATGTACCAATGCCCGACTCTAAATGATGGTGGGAGAACACATACACAACTGTCCATAAGGGCTTGTCAAGCTGTACTAAGTTAACCACTAGGCCACGGAGGCCCTGACAAATAGTACAAGAGCTGTAACTTCAAAGGTTGATAAAGCTTAATATGGAGTGCAGTGCACAAGAAATATAGGTTAGAGGCTAGATAGTGAAATTTAAACGATATAGAAACCCCAAGGAAGGAGCGATAGCGACTGACGGGGTTTCTTTGTGGTTTAAATTTCACTATATAGCCTCTAAACAATTTAGTGTTTAACCTACATTTCCATAGAGCACTCTATTTGACGCTGGCAAACCACGCCTCTACGGGTATGATCTGCGAATGGCATAAAACTGCTGCTCAGTATTTTGAAATTCGACATAAACCACGCCTTCCGCGGCTGTCAATTGCATGCCAAGAATCTGCCATACCATATTTGGAAGAAGAAAACTGCACTACCCATGTAGATTGCAATGTAGTTTTGAGTTTAACACGTTACTCCATAATTTATTCCTCACCTACAGCAGAAAACTTGAGAAGCCCTTGTGACAAAAGAAGAAATTGCTTGTAACGAGCAATTTCTCCTTTTGTCACAATATTTTCTTTTCAATTTCAAAAAGAATCTGTGTTTTTTCATAATGTATATATGTGTTGTCTGTTGATGCTTTCAATTTGTACCCGTCACATTATTCCTAATGGGGTAAAAGGTTAATATAGTTTAGTTTCTTTTTTTCTCAACGATGTTAGGATACCCAGTTAATTGTAATTCCTTTTTATTTATTTCTGTGTTTATTTCTCCCCCGCGACGTCACAGCGATCTTTCAATCGCTACCGTAGGCTAGGCTTACACGTGTCATTGATTTGGAGGTGGAGCCTAAAACTACACATTTATGCGCATGCGTGATACCAGAGTAATAGTCTCATAGAGCCCAGATAGAACACGCGAATAGTAGTTTATGGAAAATAAACCAACAAAAAAATTCAAATTGACGCATTCTCATTGGATGAAAATGTAGGTCAAACACTAATGGTTACATAAACACTATTTGGCTTGGTGTGGGAGTTATTGTCCTTTGTAATTTTACAAACCTTTTTTCCTAAGTAAAGCTTGTAAAGGGTATGAGTTTCAGCATGGAACTTTATATGTAGATAGACCTTAACAAGGAGAAGTGCATTGCACCTTAATATGAGACCTGTTTATATCAAATAGATGAATAATTGAGAATATGCTCCAGCTTTGTTTTCCATTTCTAATAATCATAATGTTCTTAACATATTTCTTTATTTATGAACTTTGTCAGTCTCCAACAATTTTTCCCCCATCTATCATACACATAAGGCAGATGATGGCTATTTTAACATGGATCTTGCCTAATAAATAAAGGTTTTTAAACAAATCTTGAACATTTTTAGCTTGACTTTTCGAAGAATGAGGAGAGCTATACTCCCCACCGGGCGTTGCTGTCGGTGTTACACCTTGGTTAAGTTTGTAAGTTTGTATCTCATGAACTACTGTATGGAATAGGTTAATACTTCACACATGTGTTCTGGGTTGTACTTTAAGGTCCCTGATCAAGTTTCATATCTCTAATTTTGAATTAAAGAAAATTATGCAGCTTGTACCTAAGAAATCTTGGTTAAGTTTTTACATGCAAGTTTGTATCTCATGGACTTCTGTATGGTGTTGGTTGATGCTTGACACGTGTGTTCAGGGTAATAATTTATGGTCCCAGGCCAAGTTTCAAATTCCTTGTATTAAATTTAAGAAAATTATGCGGCCTTCTGTACTTAGAAAAATCTTGGTTTAGATTTTGCGTGCAAGTTTGTATCTCATGAACTACTATAGCGATCGTGTTGGTACTTCACAATTGTGTTTAGGGTCATAATATAAAGTCCCTGACCAAGTTTCAAATCATTTATTTAAATTTACGCAAATTTTGTGGCTTATTGTACTTAGAAAATCTTGGTTAAGTTTTTACTTGCAAGTTTGTATCTCATGGACTACTGTAGTGAATTGGTTGATACTTCACACATGTGCATGGTAATAATCTAAGATACCTGACCAAGTTTCAAATCTCTTGTATCCAATTTAAGCAAATTATGCGGTCCTTAGTACTTAGAATTGTCTTGGTTAAGTTTTTGTGTGCAAGTTTGTATCTCATGAACCACTGTATGAAATTGGTTTATACTTCACACATGTGCATGGTAATAATCTAAGATACCTGACCAAGTTTCAAATCTCTTGTATCCAATTTAAGCAAATTATGCGGTCCTTAGTACTTAGAATTGTCTTGGTTAAGTTTTTGTGTGCAAGTTTGTATCTCATGAACCACTGTATGAAATTGGTTTATACTTCACACATGTGCATGGTAATAATCTAAGATACCTGACCAAGTTTCAAATCTCTTGTATCCAATTTAAGCAAATTATGCGGTCCTTTGTACTTAGAATTGTCTTGGTTAAGTTTTTGTGTGCAAGTTTGTATCTCATGAACTGCTGTATGGAATGTGTTGATATGTGTTTAGGGTCAAAATCTAAGGTTCCTGACCAAGTTTTAAATCTCTTGATTTGAATTTAAGCTAATTATGTGGTCCTTTGTAATTAAAAATTCCTGGTTGAAATTTTGCATGCATGTTTGTTTCTCAACAGTTATCGTAAGGAATCATTGTTTACACCCTGATATTTTAGAAACAATAATATTTCACTGACCTATACCCCTCTCCGACAGTATGGAATAGTCGAGCATGCTGTCTTATGGACAGCTCTTGTTTTTTTTTTAACCTTGCTTTATGTTACATTTTTGTGTCTTTTTTTGCTTTGACTGTATGTAATATTTATTTTTTATATTTTTGATTGATCCATAACTACATCATCAAAACAATTTGTACTATCCCAGAATCAAGACTTGATATCTGTAAATGAACCTTTATGTTTTTCCATTTACACTTTTTCATAAGTGTAATATTCATATTAAAACATCTGCATCCAAAATGCTATACTTACCACTGACAAAATGAGAAATTATTTGTGACAAGTAATTTCTATTTTTGTCTTCATTATTTCTTCTTAATACCATACATAAATCTGTTTTCTTTTTTACACTAATTGATTGTTGTCTGCTGTTGCTTTTGACTATTTGAAAAAATGAATTTAGGGAATATATTAAGATTCATGCCTTTGATTTTGTATAAATTTTCACTGTTTACATGAAGGGTTCAGTGTTAGATTATAGCAAGTGCTTCATGTTTGTGAAGGACTTACTATAGTCTTGCATTAAACCCCTGGAATGCCTTAATGACACAAATTCTTCTTACATGTAAACTACATAAGTCTATGTATACATTTTTAAAGCTGTGAAATCTGTTTGAATCAATATAAAACATATGTGCAAAAGTCAATCATAGAAAACATCACAAATGAATGAGAATTTGCTCTTTTCATGTATTGTCAAAATAACAGGTAATTGTTGCATAGAGCAATTAATCATGATGACCTATTTCAATTATCTGCTACTACTTTCAATATGCTATTGTTTAAAGTGTCCAAATTATTTCATGGGTTTGTATGAAGTTTGTAAATATTTATTTCAACCCGTCTTAAACAAGAAACTATTGTGCCAAGAAAGGTCATGTTTGCTTGGTTCCTGCATTATCTCCTTTTGTCACAATATTTTCTTTTCATTTAAAAAAATACTTTTAATCAAGCTTAACCTGCCTCTTTTGGTGAATATTAGTCCAGTCAACATATGGCAACATATTAACGACCTTTAATTAACATCTGAAATCATTGAATATGCAACAGTGTCTAACTGAAATATGTTAAAAGATGACATATATTAGTCTAAAAAAATCTTCCAAGCGGAAAATCTTAAAAAAATTACACACACACACGCACACACCCACACACACACACACCCCCCCCTGAAATATGTTAAAAGATGACATATATTAGTCTAAAAAAATCTTCCAAGCGGAAAATCTTAAAAAAATTACACACACACACGCACACACCCACACACACACACACACATACACAGAAAAAGTCATAGTATCAATGTTAGTCTGTTAATAAATATTTCATACACAACAACAAATTGTTTATCTCAGCATATTGATTTCAATAAAATACCGTTTGAATTCCAACATTTAATTAAACTTGATCGTGGAATATTAAGACCAATTTCTAGTGTGTATAATGATTGTAGATAACAAGAATATCAGAATTTTTACCTTTTTGCTTAGTCAATTTATCTCAACCATTCAACACCAACTGTGAAACACTGATTTATGTATTTTGTTCAGGTGCAAGGAAAAGACTGATTTGGCAAAGACACATTACAGTACATTCACTTGTAGCATGGTATCAGAAATATTTATAGCTAAGTATCATAAAGGTAAACATTGTGTGGTTGTAAATGCCTGTCAATGAAGATGCATTTTTGCAGAGACATAGATAACAGAGATTGGCAACTCCGGAATTATCGCCAAACTCTCGCGTGCCGCGAGGTTCTGCGAGATAAGGAAAGTGCGTACCTGTTTATCCGTTGCCACGGGAGATGTCAAGCGAAATTGATACCTCTTTATTACAGTAAAATAGCAATGTTTTGGTTATCTGATTGGTTATCTGAAACAACTTCTGGACATTTTGTTTTATTTTCATTTTATTGATTTTATGTTAAAAACAAAACAAAAAGTTCCAGTAGGCCTTCTTTTTCAATGACAGGCTTGATTACCATGCAATTCAGAATTGTACTTATAACGACAATGTCTTTCAAGCAAAGGTTTGAATAATATTTTGTAATAAATCAAGTGACTCTATTTAGTTGCAGTTAATAACCAAAGCATGAACTTTCCACTAAGACATGATAGTTTTCGTCAATATTAAAAGATTGCTTTCTCACTTCATTTCATTTATTCTATGTCGTAAAACTGTTTACAGTGCTCATTTTGTCAAAACAAAACACATTTTTCATCATGACATTATTTCAAGCCAAATGTTTCAATTTAAGAAAATTAAAAGTATTTTATGATGTTAAAATGCATGTGATGAGAACTTTTGTAAAAGTGGTTTTAGTAAACGAAAGGACACGTAAGAAAAAACTGAAGTTTTTCAATACACCTTTTACCGCAGATTACATAATTATTCTTAAACACGTAACGGTCTGGTCTTATCATGTTGCTGACCGAAATGATTTTAGAAAAAAAGAAATGTGAGCTTTTTGAATGTTAAGCTAAAGCAAATAGTGTGTCTTGCACCTTCGTTTTTATTATCATTTCTCAACGAGAAATTAAGTCAAAGCACACTACTTTTAAAACCAGACAGACGCTTTCAACAGAACAAATCCTCCCTAT
Source organism: Cerastoderma edule (assembly GCA_947846245.1). NCBI lineage: Eukaryota > Metazoa > Mollusca > Bivalvia > Cardiida > Cardiidae > Cerastoderma > Cerastoderma edule. The sequence goes on from OX401415.1 coordinate 34,912,611, forward strand.
TTTGTTTTCGGGATCTTTAGGTCATTAAATTTGAACTAGGTGTCAGAGAGTGGACACAGGGTTAGGGCCACACACTTCTTGTGTAATCGCCCTAGCATCAAAAGGTTTTATGACATCAAACTACATATTTTATGGGGTGGCAATTTACAATCATAGCCTGTATTGTCCGCTACCGTGATTCACTCTATCACCCTTCGTTTTCAAATGACACATTTCACTTGACATATTTGCAAGCGATCGGAATTAAGAAGAAGTATGACGAAAAAGGAAATATCGTGGTGTTTCTGATTAAGAAGATCTATCCATTCTCTTTTGTCCATTATTTGAATGGATTTTCTTCTTATATAGGAATATCACTTTGAAAATACGGGAAACTTTAGAACTTAGTCAGCATTTAATACGGGATCAATTCAAACTCATTCAGACGTTTTCAGTAATAACACGTTTGATAAAATCAAAGTCACACAATTTAAGTTTTAAGTGATGCAAAAATGAAAGATTTTGATTGAAAATAAAATGGCTGAAATCATGATTATGCTTGTGTGGTAAAGCAAACCTGGTATAACTTCGTTATAGACACGACAATCACCATAAAAAAGCGGGTAACCATAAAACAAAAATAACACTTCAGGAAAATGTCAAGTATGCTATGATCCAGTGCATAGTTCTTTAGTTTTACTTGCTACAACTTTGTTATATTTTGGTTGGAAATCAAGATGGCTGAACTCATTAAGGTAGTAAATAGGACATATTTAGTATGCAATAACTTCTAAATGACAAAGAATATCAGACTGAAAATTTGGAAATCAACAAAATCATATCCCATTAAAGTGGACATAAATAAAAAATGTTTGAATAATCCTCTGTTAAAACATTTTACTTTGTACAAGTATGAAATATTTTGGTTGAAAATAAAATGGCCAAAATCATGATCATGCGTGTGTGGTTCAGTAAACCTGGTATAACTTCGTTATGGAAGCGAAGATTACTTTAAAAATGCGGGCAACCATAAAACAAAAATAACACTTCAGGAAAATGTCAAGTATGATATGATCCAGTGCATAGTCTTCTAGCTTTTCTTGCTACAACTTTTGAAATTTTTGGTTGGAAATCGAGATGGCTTAACTCATTAAGTTGGTAAATGGGGAATATTGAGTACGCAATAACTTCTAAATGACAAAAAATATCAAACTGAAAATTTGGAAATCGACAAAATTATATTATCCCAATAAAATGGACATGAATCAGAAATGTTTGAATAAACCTCCATTAAAACATTTTACTTTGTACAAGTATGAAATATTTTGGTTGAAAATAAAATGGCCGAAATCACGATCATGCTTGTGTGGTTAAGTAAACCTGGTATAACTTCGTTATGGAAGCGAAGATTACTATGAAAATGCGGCAACCATAAAACAAGAATAACACTTCAGGAAAATGTCACGTATGATATGATCCAGTGCATAGTTTTTTAGTTTTGCAGTGCACAATTTTGTTTATTTTTGGTTGGAAATCAAGATGGCTGAACTCATTAAGGTAGTAAATGGGATATATTTAGTACGCAATAACTTCTAAATGACAAAAAATATCAAACTGAAAATTTGGAAATCGACAAAATCATATTAACCCATTAAAATGGACATAAATTAGAAATGTTTGAATAAACATCCATTAAAACATTTTACTTTGTACAAGTATGAAATATTTTGGTTGAAAATGAAATGGCCGAAATCATGATCATGCTTGTGTGGTTAAGTAAACCTGGCATAACTTCGTTATGGAAGCAAAGATTACTATAAAAATGCGGACAACCATAAAACAAAAATAACACTTCAGGAAAATGTCAAGTATGATATGATCCAGTGCATAGTTTTTTAGTTTTACTGTGCACAACTTTTTTAATTTTTGCTTGTAAATCAAGATGGTTAAACTCATTAGGGTCGTAAAAGGGACATATTCAGTACGGAATAACTTCTAAATGACAAGGAATATCAAACTGAAAATTTGGAAATGTAGAAAAACAAACCCTTTCTTTAAAATGGACATGAATCAGAAATGTTTGAATAAACCTCCATTAAAACATTTTACTTTGTACAAGTATGAAATATTTTGGTTGAAAATAAAATGGCCGAAATCATGATCATGCTTGTGTGGTTAAGTAAACCTGGCATAACTTCGTTATGGAAGCAAAGATTACTATAAAAATGCGGGCAACCATAAAACAAAAATAACCCTTCAGGAAAATGTCAAGTATGATATGATCCAGTGCATAGTTTTTTAGTTTTACTGTGCACAACTTTGTTAATTTTTGCTTGTAAATCAAGATGGTTAAACTCATTAGGGTCGTAAAAGGGAAATATTCAGTACGGAATAACTTCTAAATGACAAGGAATATCAAACCGAAAATTTGGAAATGTAGAAAAACAAACCCTTTCTTTAAAATGGACTTGAATTGGAAATGTTTGAAAAACCCTCCTTTAGAACACTTTGAATCTTAAACTACTCAATTATCACGTTTATTGCACAAAACCACGAAATTGCGAACAATTCAATCAAGTTTGTCGCAGTTTGCCATGTTTATTCCTTTGATAATCGCTTGCTGATCGGTCTTGTTGGATGGAGAAACTTTCTAACAATAACAATATAGTGAATTCGGTAAGAAAATAATTTAATTATAACTTAAAACACGCTTAAATGTGTGTTGCCTATTTCGCGTTTAGTTGAAAATAGCGTCGATAGACAGATCTCGAAAGATCTCGCTAAATAACGCGTCATGCGAGATATCGCAGAAACCGGCTATAGGTAAAGAAGGAGTTGCCAATCTCTGTTATCTATGTCTCTGATTTTTGCAAATATAATCATTCAATCAAGGTCATTAATATAAACTAATTCTTGTTATCAATGTTCTTCTATGATGGTTCATTCTCTCTATTCAAGTTTAGACTTCATTACTTTCAAGAACACTTCCATTGGTTAGTTTGTAATTTTAACACTGTTTTCAAAAGTGTTCTATTTTTAGATAGAATACATTTTATTCCATCCTGTCATGCCGCTTTTGGACCTGTAACTGACTTGCCAGTTATAAAACTAATTAATTTTTCAACAATAATTCAGTTGTTTTGAATTTAAAACTAGATTGTCACCCAAAAACCTGCGAAACTGTGTAAAATGTGTATTTGAATATGAAAAAATATGTCAAAAGCATACTAGCGCTCTGAAAGAGTGCAAAACTGAGTAAAATGACAATTTTATGCCTGCACTATTTATTATCTGTTTTGAAGTGATATTTCTCAAATCATGTACCCACCAATTTAACTTCATTGTTTACAAGTTACATCTTAAATAGCAAGGAACACTCAGATTAACTAGTGGCGATCACCTGGTGTTTAGAAAAAGCATTTGAAACACATAAAAGAACTCATTTATCTAATACCAACAATGTGAACATTCAAAATGGTGAATTTCTTGGGTTTCATTGGTTTCCAATTTTCCTCGGATGACCTTGTTTAATCACTAATTGTAAACAAAACTTATCATATTCACTCTTTTAAAAGCATCATGTGAACATGTGAACATGTTACCGTCTCGTTCCCTCTGACAAAGGGAATTCAAAGTACTTTTAAGTTAAGTCAATAACTTTCTCAATTTAAGTGTAAATGGGTGCAAGTATGGCTTTAAAACATAACACCACCACATTATTATAACAGTAAAACAAGTGCAGTGCAATGCACATATGCAGTGTTTCAAATATCAACCAATATCAATCAATATACTATAACAAGTTTATATAAAAGTATCTCATTTAGACAAATTAAGAGTTTATTAAGATAAGATTAGAATAATAGAAAGTAATTCTTGTTTCCAGCAAAAAGTTTTCCATGTGTATTGGCAATTAGGTATACAGTTATTCTATAAATCATGGAACTGCAAGATAAAGAGTACAAGTTAAAACACAGCATCTTGTTATGGTTTCCAATGTGAATGTAGGTCTATTCAGCAAAATCTTCATCAGAAAAAAGTTTCATCTGATACCAAACATGTTTCCTGCAACTTGTATTTAATGATAAAAGTTGTTAAAGGGTCTAAGAGATTTGTGCTCTGGGAGTAGTAAACATTAAAAATTGATATTAACAATCTTTGAAACTAATCCAAAGACAATCTTCAATTTCTTAATACTTCTAAGTTGCTGAATTTCTGTGTTTTCTTTAAATAATTTTAAGTGAGCCTTCACGCCTGTCAGCTTTAGATAATAAAAATAAAATAAATACAGGAATTCCTTCTCTAGCACCTAAAATGCTAACTTCATGTGACAAGGGCCGTTTAACATTTTCGAAGACACAAGGTATTTAAATAACACATCTTATTCTAAGTCTAGGTTGTTATTTACAAATTTTACCTCACAGATTAAATGGTTTGCAATATCTGCACTACAAATTAATGATCCATATCTTTCCTGTACAGTTGAACAGGGTTGAGAAGCTGTCAATAATCTAACCTTATGTTAGTTCAGAAATCTATATCGTCATTTTATCGGTAGAAGACAGTTTATTGGAAAAAGTTAAAACCAAAATCAGTGTGAAAGTCCTTTTAAAGTTGATTTAGAATGTAAACAAATATTTTATAACAAACAGACATCCTGCAGGTGATGATGATTTATTAATGTAGTTTATTTTTAACTCAAATACATCTTAAATATTTTAGACATAATGTTAAGACATACACTTTGAAGAGTTGATGTTAGAATGCATAAAGAAACGGCTTATGCTTGAAATGTAAATCTCTAAAAATAGCTTCCATTTTATACCAAAACAGATAACCTGCAACAGGTTATGATTCACTATTGTTGTTGAATTTTACTTTTGATATATACTATACATTTAAAACATAACATGTGAATGGCCATTAAAATCCATACACTGTGAAGACCATACACTGTAAAGAGCTGATGCTAGAATTTGTAAAGAAATTTAAAGCCTTATAATGCTTGAAATGAAACTTTTTGTAAGCATTTTTTCATTAATGAATTGCGCTATTAATCTAAGAAACACACTATAACATCTTTGTTCATGACCATTGTTTAAGAATGGAAAAAATTAATATCTTTTAAATTAAATCTTTCAAATGAATATGTATTTGAACAAAGTTATCAATAGCAATTTGAAGCTCACTTTTGCTTTAGTTTTGAAGATTCAATATGAACATAACAATTATCATAAACCAATGAACAATTTACTTCTGTGCTTTCATGATTCACCAATTCCTCTCAGTGCCCCAAACAATTTTACACATTGATACTCTTTTATTCCTGTTTGAAGATTTGTCTAAACTGTTGATATTTTGTTAGGTTGATGTTTCTTAAAAAAGAAATATTTGCAAAAATATTCTGTTGCATTTAATTGAAGGTTCAATTTCAGATAGACTGGACTATGTCTGCAAACTTTAGGCATCTCAATACAAAGAATTAATCTTTGTTTATTTTTAAGAGGGTTGATTATGTCAAGTTTACTATTGTCCCCTTCTCCTTTAAAGTCAATTCATTTTCTCTGCAGCAAATACTAGACAATTTGTACACAAAATAAAAGACAAAAGGGTTTGCCCACATTTTTCATAGTAGTGTTGTTATGTTTGGAAAATCTTGTAAAAAGGCAGAATTTTCTCAGTGTATAATTTCTCTCTTTGTTTACACGGTTTTCTGCAAACATAAATCAAATCATTATTTAGGGTGATGTAGTAATGGGTTTATTTATTGATTGTTGTATTTTGTTTTTATGCCTGTTTTGTTGTATGATATTTTGTTTTCAGCAAATGACAAACATTGCATGAACTCTTCAAGTAGTACCTTCAACCTAATGCTTTAACATACAAGTATATTCAATTAAATCATTAAACATGAAAGAAGATCAGACACCAACTGTATGAGCCATATCCTACTAAAGGTTTTATTCAATGGAGGAAAAATCCTATGGTGATCAAACAGGACTGTCTTTCCTAACTTAGTTTTTATTTACATGAAGTTTACATTGTGTCAAAAGAATTTATGTTATATTACTAGTTTAAGTACTGGTTTATAACCCAGGTACCAATATTCCGTTAGTTACGGATCTGCAAGATTTTCATGATGATTTACGGAATGCTGAATAATTTGGTTCTACCCGGAATGTTGATGGTTCTACCCGGTTTTGTCAAGTTCGAGGTCTTCCTCCAGGAGGGGGGGTCGTCACAATATAATTGAAATACTATTGACACATTGTAAAACCCATATATTTAAATAGTTAAAAAAATAGAATAAAAATCTTTCATAATTCAGCAACTTTTATACGACATAGTGTTAGAACTCAAATACTCAAACATTTGATGCATCCCAAACTCAAAGGCTTTATCTCTTTTATTATAGTAATGAAGAATAAGGTATTTAAGTTTGTGAGTCACATTGTGTCATCTGCCTTTCTTATACCTTTTTTAAGTTTGTTGGCTCGGAATGACATAAGAGAAGTCTATCAAAGTGAATGAAAATATCCAATAAAAATCGCAAAGAAATAATATTAATTTGAAATTATTGTGTCTGAAAGATAACTTACACATCCTCAGCTTTTTCCACTTTCTGTAACAATATTTTCAAATATCTTTAGGAAGGTCATTTCTAAAGATATTAGATACTAATTAATACTATAGTGACCAATTAAGTAATCATGTTTTGTCAAAATTGTGACAAAAAGAGAATTTGTTCATCCATAACAAATTCTTCTTTTGTTGCAATGTTTTCAAACATCTGCTGCATTGTCATTTTAACACATAAATGGTTAATCAATGTCATTCCAAATAATTGTAATTAATGACTGTAAGTAATATCAAAAGAAAGGTGTCTGATCTCTCTAAATGTTGAAAGGTACGCATTGATGGAGTTCCTGCTTTGGTTGTTGTTTTGGTTCAAACCTTCGGCCCTTTCTTCCATTAAATGTGTGCGAACCACCACTCAGCAAAATCTGTATCAATCATCAACCGCTTGTGGGTACTGGACATTCATCTTATTTTCACACACATACATCAACACACACTTTATTCACTTAAATCATGCACCCCTAGTACAGTTGTGCAGTGATAAGCAATATGAGTTTGATATCCTGTAATCTTGGTTTTATTCTAATTCTATGTCCATTTCTTTATACTGGAATGATCCTCGGGTAGACACTGTTTCCTAGTTCAGTACTGGTAGATAACCCAGTTTGCATGAATCAGTGAATTGTCACTTGGGATATTTATGAACAGTCATTGGAAATGGTATAAATCCCCAATCAATCAGAACACTCTAAACATAGGGTTTAAATAAACGGTTGGAAAGGTTACAAATAAGGAGGGGCATTTTTTGTACAGTGTAGATCAAGGGAATTGTATTTTCATTGAGTGTAAAGGTCATGTTCTTAACACCAATTATTTGAAGGGGATTAACTGGCCCCATTCTTAGAATTCACTTAGGATTTTGGTATTGTATTTTAAATCAACTCATGAGGTGTTAAAAACTTTTAAATGCCCTTGGTCAAGGCCTAGTACGTCATTATCATGGAAAATATAGGGATTTGGCATGATAAAGTATTCCAGTTACAACAAACTAAATACCGAGACAAAATTGCTAAATAGGAATTTAGGATTTTCTCTCTTAAAATTTGTTGCCATGACACTATACACGAATATAATAACTGGCAGTTTGATGAAATCTTTGAATAGATGGGATACCCTTTTGTAAACCTTTAGATGAGCAATGCAATATTATTGAATTCAATGTCAAACTGTGCCAGAACTTCATATCACCTATACACAACACCAAAACACAAATAACTCTATATATCATGCACCACACAACATATATTTTTTTGTCATAACACAACTTACGCATTGCATTAACAGTACCCCAAGTGCTGATGGCTGGTACGGAACTTTGTTGAGTGTCTCTGAAATGTTAACATTGTATAACCTACTCTTGTTTCAGCCCTATGAGATTGTTTCTTTGCAGATTGAGTCTCCAGAACCAGACACAACAGTGATGGTCATTCCTCTTTCTCTGTGAACACATCTTTCTTGTTTTATCAGATAAAATGGCGGTTGTTTCTTTGTGCTCATATGAACAACAAGAACAGCTTGTCTTGCACTTTAACTTGACTTTTTACCAAAATATATTTAGATTTTACACATCTGCTGCAAATAGACATGCTATGTTAGAGAAATGGAAAAGTTGCTCATATGAGCATTTTCTCCCAATGTCTCAATGCTATCTGAAAAGCTTCCTGGTTTAGAAAACATAAAAACTAATTCAGTCGTCATCTGTAAATTTTCTATCTTTTGGTAAAGAGTTCAACAAAAAAGTGTGAAGAAGAGAATATAAATTTTGCTCCTTTAAAAGCCATATAAAAGGTCTTCACGAATAAGATGGTTTATAGAGAAAGGGTTTGAAAATCATTGTAAATGCAAACTTTGTCTGTTTTACCTCACTCAATGTAAATATGCATTCTGTCAAACTCTGTTGTATGGTCCGTAAGTGTAAGACTGCAAGTATATTTTTGTTTTAGAACATCAACTCTATCCAGTATTTCAATTCTGGGTTTGAATCGACTCTCTTTGGTCTGGTTTTCTGCAGAGAACTTCTATATAGTCTGATAAATGAAATTGGACTTAATAGAAATAAACTTTTAGATTGAAAACCACATGACTCAAGGAGAAATCCCAGAATCAATTTATCCTTCCATTTCTTTAAAAAAAAAAGTCTGTATGGTACTGGTCAAGTACCAGGAAGCATGGACAGGCTGACTTAAAGAATGATTTAGATATAGAACTTTGTTGAAAGACTATGAACAATTCTATTGACTAGTTATCATTAGAAGTCTGTCTGATTATCAGGAAACATATGTACACATGTACACATAAAGAATGTTTCGGATAAAGAGTTTGGAATTAACACTAATTACCAACAAATCTATATACTAGTTAACAAGAGGTTTTTTTAACCAAGTCTGTGTAGTACTGGTGATGAAAGATCAGGAAACATGGACAGGTGCACATAAAGCATGTTGTAGATATAGAACTTGGTTCAAAGATTTGCATATTGAGACAAATCTATTGACAAGTTAACATTAGATGGTGATTGTACCAAGTCTGTGAAGTACTGGTGATGAATTATCGGGAAACATGGACAGGTTACCTTAAAGAATGATTCCTTTAAACCCATATACTGTACTGACTAGTACATATAATTTGTTCTACCAAGCAATAAATCTGTCTGTCTAGATCCTTTTAACTTAAAAAAATCTTTTGCAAACCAACCAGCATGAGTTAATCCAAAGAAATAAATTAAGGTTGACAGAAAGTATATTTGCAGGATAAGTGTGTAAAACAGTTGAGGTGGCAGTGTCGCATCATATGGTATGGTCTAAGCAAAAAAGGAACAATTTTGCATTTGGTGAAGGAAAGATTCAGATTAGAATGTATGTTTATGCTATCTGATTCGTTTCTTTACTTCTCACAACTTTAAAAGCTCAGTTTGTGATAAGCAAAGAGTGTGGCTGCTGATTAGATTGTACAAATCATAGTCAGAATTCATACACTTTGTTCATCAAAGAAAGACTCTTAATGAATCAAAACAGTTTAGTCTCAGATCAGACAGGCAAGGTGTCTTATGATCTGAGTCTTTACTGTTTCCAAGTGCCAAGTTGTTCTTTTTTTAAAATGATTACTCGTATAATGCATGTTCTGGAGACTGGAACATCTGTTCAGGAACACTTCGCAGGGCTCTAACTTTTGAGTTGGTTGTGTAATGTTTACACTTTGGGGGAGTTTGCATGGTAATGGGACACAGGGCCAACGCGGAACAGAAACAATGATATAACATAAAAAACTTAGAGCACTTTTTTTGGTCATTTTTAAGGGATTTTTTCATAAAAAATAGCAAAAATTTCTTAGTTTTTAGCAAAGTTTTATTAAAATCTATAAAAAATTAACTAAGTTTTTCTTTTTTTACAATGATTTTCCTTTTTAAGTTTTAAATAATAACAAAGTTATTTTTATTTTTTTACTAAGTTTTAATTAGAGAAGTGATGATGACAGTTGCTAAGTTGGATTAAAAGCAGTAAAGACTGCAAGCAAACAAGAACTAAATTGACTAACTCTGAATCATCAACTGTCTAATTGTTGTCTCTAAAGAGGAATGGATGAAAGGCAATGTGCTTACTGAAAAACAAATGAAAACAATCATTGAAATGGGTACCAACAACACAGGATCCACTGTGTCACTTGTGATAAGAAATGATAAGACAGGTAAATATATTTGGTTCGCAAAGTAAGTCTAAAATGTGAAGTAAATCAATCATATGAATATAAAATCCCAAGTTTAAAACTAAAGTCGATTATATGAATACAAGTTCTGAGTATCAATAAGCGTTTCTCATTTGAAAACGAACAACTATCTTGTAATTGTATTCTGTAGCTGTGTACCACTTTTGTTATCAGTTTCAAATAAAATCATTCAAAGTTATTGCTTTGTTACTTGATTAATGGATTACGTAAATTATTTAAGTTAATCTTATTTTATTGTCTATGCTTAACCTTTGATTCATTTTCCTTATATCAACAATATTCAAAAGCAAAAGAGGAAATGGTTTGCTTTGTAATTCTATTTGAACTTTCCTATAAATCATCAATTATGTATAAGACCAATAGCTATGTCCTAAATAATTCTGAAGTAGCATTTTTCCTTTTTAATGAATGAATGGGATTTTAAGTTGCATAGACAGCTTAAGTAATTTAGCCCGCATTATGATGATGTAGATAAACATCTATTATTTATTAACTATATTAAATAAAACAGAAAAATGTTGAAAAAGTGTTAACCCTAAGCTTTAATTGATGATGACCTAGATGATATCTAATATTTATTAACTATTGCTAAGGTAGAACTGAAAAAATGTTGGAAATGGTGTTAACCCACAAATTGATTAAGGTTGATACTTGATTTGATGATGACGTAGATAAATGTTTATTATTTATTAACTATTGCCATAATTAAACCTAAAAAATGTTGGAACAACTTTACGTATCAACCCATTCACTAAAGTAGTTCATGAGATACAATTATTGTATTTTCATGCTTACCCAATGCCCCAGTTACCTAATACCGACAACCTTCAAAAGCATTATTGCAAAGGAGGAATTACCAAGATTTGTTTGTCTAACTTAAATTTCCTATCAATAATGAGTTGTATTTAAGAACCAAGTAGACCTATAATATTGTCCTAATTGCATTAATTGCCAATTACTTCCGTTTATTGAAAGCTGAAAACTTGCCAGTATATGAAAATGGATAATAAAACATTGTTAGGACTAGATTTATCAAACTGGAAAACTAAACATTGTTAAGACTCAATGCACTTGATTATTTCACTGTAAACGTTGTTTATGCATCCTAAATAATTGGATTTAATGCTTGCAATAAATTCCCCATATCAGAGCGAGATGTTTTTGCCTTATAATTGCTAGGATAGACCCAACAGCTCTACTATAAAAATTGTTTAAACATTCTTAGATAATTATTAATTATGAGCAAAGGTTTGGTTTAATTAATAAATATTCTAGTTATAGGTTTAGAATTAGTATATTTCTGTGCTGCAGTAAATGCCTATTACTTTCCTTTATTGTAAGCTGAATATTGACAAGTATATGGATACTTTATTGATACATAAGGCCATAGGCCTATCAGTACACAAGAAGTAAACATGTAATAGACAAACCAGTATCGTGCTAAGCCTAGAGGTAGGATATTGTTGGCAATATATCAAAATGTCATTTAAAGTATTCACCATCAAAATGAAAACTCGTGCAATGTATTGCCTGTAGTATTTTATAAGATGAAAGCTACAACAATGTTTATAATACTGGATGAATATAGGTGGTAAGATTAGATTAGTTTGATTATTTTATGGAATTTATTCACTTGTTTATGTCTCCTGGATAATCTACCAGTACTTGGTTAGCACATGGTGCCTTGCCTTAAGACACTGCACAGTAAATTGTTTGAGAGTTAAGAATGTGTCAAACCACTTAAAATAATTAGCCTACTGATAGATGTTGAAAGCATATATTGCCATGAAATTGTAATATTTTAATTGAATCAAGGTTATTTTTTTTACACTCTTTAAAGTTCTGAAGATTTGAAATAATTCAGTTAAATAATAAAAGTTCAGTTTTTGTAAAAAAGAGTACAAACTGGCATTTTTTTTTTTTACCAAGAATTATAGATCAATTTTCGATGTCAACGACTACATATGTATCTCATTCCTCAGTTTTTGTAAAAAAGAGTACAAACTGGCATTTTTTTTTTACCAAGAATTATAAATCAATTTTCGATGTCAACGACTACATATGTATCTCATTCCTCAGTTTTTGTAAAAAAGAGTACAAACTGGCATTTTTTTTTACCAAGAATTATAGATCAATTTTCGATGTCAACGACTACATATGTATCTCATTCCTCAGTTTTTGTAAAAAAGAGTACAAACTGGCATTTTTTTTTTACCAAGAATTATAAATCAATTTTCGATGTCAACGACTACATATGTATCTCATTCCTCAGTTTTTGTAAAAAAGAGTACAAACTGGCATTTTTTTTTACCAAGAATTATAAATCAATTTTCGATGTCAACGACTACATATGTATCTCATTCCTCAGTTTTTGTAAAGAAGAGTACAAACTGGCATTTTTTTTTACCAAGAATTATAGATCAATTTTCGATGTCAACGACTACATATGTATCTCATTCCTCAGTTTTTGTAAAGAAGAGTACAAACTGGCATTTTTTTTTACCAAGAATTATAAATCAATTTTCGATGTCAACGACTACATATGTATCTCATTCCTAAGTTTGCTTCTTCAAATTATTGTCATTCTCAATTCAGACAGATGTTGGGTATTTGACAAAGCTCATTTACTTTGGGAGTTATAATTATTATACAATTGAAAACTTCCTGGTTAAACTAACAGTAATGTAAATATGATAAAGATTAATCACGAATTGTGTTACTTTTTCACTTTAGTATTCATCAATAGCTTAAGTAAAGGTTGTGTAAAGATATCTTAGATTCATCATTTACTCCTATGTAAAATCATGGTTGTTAAGCAATAAGATCTGAGAACTAAAAACAATATACTTTGTTATTCAAAAGTTGGAAAAAAGAAAAACCCCAAAAACTGTTAAAAACATTGAGAAATCAAATTCTTGCATGGTCAATAAACTCTTATGATTGCTTAAAATACATGACAGTCTACCTTTATTTTAATTGTACTATCAATATGAAATTATTTCTCCTTTATTATTTCAATACATTTAAGATGGTACACAGCTACAGAATAAAATATTTTTTTCAATTGTAATAAAAACATTATATTTCAAATTAATGAAACACACACTTGAATATTTACTTTGAAAAAAAATTGACATAGTACTTGGGATTGAAAAAAAGAGACCTTATTGTGAACCAAATATCTGAACTGCCTATTCATTTCTTACACAAGCTACACAGTGGATCCTGTGTTGTCAGTACCCATTTCAATAATCAAACATACACCTGGTTTCCAGTAAGCACATTGCCTTCCAGCCATTCTTCCATAGAGACAACAATTTTTTACAGAGAGCATTCAGAGTTTGTAAGAATCATGTCGGAACAAGTTTGGGTTTGCTTGCAACAAGCAGCCTAAACAATTCAAACAGTCTTCTCTCTACCATGGAGCAATATTAACACTGAATGAAAATCCAAATCTTGGTAGAGCTCACTTCATGCTTTCAGGGACCGCAAATAAATGATACAAAACAATGTCAAAATACAACAATTACAATAGAAACATAACAAACATGAAGAGGCAGACCCTTTCCCTAGAAAAAAATGTTTTCAAAATAATTTCAGGTTAAAATCTTATTTCAATGTGTTAAATGCAAGACTTGAAAAAGCCTCATAGCATTTGTGGGTGACCAAATATTCTCAAACTGAGTAATTATGCATCAACCAGTATTTTCAATTTTTATTTGATTTAACCAAATATTCTCAAATGTACTGCAAGTTAACTGAATATTCTCAAACCTAAGGTGCGTTAATGATATGTTCTTTAACTTATTGTGCATTAAGCAAATATCAACAAACTTGATGTGCAACCACTAATTTTCCAAAACTTAAAAATCATGCCCAAAAAATTATCTTAAGATTTTCTTAAAACAGTGCAATGACCAAATTTCCTCAAACTTGTTGTGCAATGATCAAGTTGTCAAAGCAATATATGCAATGACCAAGTTTTCAAAGCAAGACGCAATGATCCAAGTTTTCAAAGCAAGACGCAATGACCCAAGTTTTCAAAGCAATATACAATGACCAAGTTTTCAAAGCAATATGCAATGACCCAAGTTTTCAAAGCAAGACGCAATGACCCAAGTTTTCAAAGCAAGACGCAATGACCCAAGTTTTCAAAGCAAGACGCAATGACCCAAGTTTTCAAAGCAAGACGCAATGACCCAAGTTTTCAAAGCAAGACGCAATGACCCAAGTTTTCAAAGCAAGACGCAATGACCCAAGTTTTCAAAGCAATATACAATGACTAAGTTTTCAAAGCAAGATGCAATGACCAAGTTTTCAAAGCAATACACAATGACCAAGTTTTCAAAGCAATATACAATGACCAAGTTTTCAAAGCAATACACAATGACCAAGTTTTCAAAGCAATATGCAATGACCAAGTTTTCAAAGCAATATGCAATGACCAAGTTTTCAAAGCAATATACAATGACCAAGTTTTTAAAGCAATATGCAATGACCAAGTTTTCAAATCAATATGCAATGACCAAGTTTTCAAAGCAATATGCAATGACCAAGTTTTCAAAGCAATACACAATGACCAAGTTTTCAAAGCAATATGCAATGACCAAGTTTTCAAAGCAATATGCAATGACCAAGTTTTCAAAGCAATACACAATGACCAAGTTTTCAAAGCAATACACAATGACCAAATATTTCCAATCACAATGTGCTATGACAGGGTTCTCAAGCCCTCATATTTAAAAGTTAATGTGCAATGCTTATTATTTCTTAATTTGCTGTGTATGGGAATGCTCTCATTAAAAGTTAAATAATTAGATCAGAAGGGCCTGCCTCAAACCAACCATGCGTCGCTTACTTTTTGCTACATACTCGGGTACATGTATTTATCCAAGTATTTAAGATTGTATCGACTGAAGGGCTTGATTAGATTTCTGTAGAAATACTTTTGAAACTGTTTAGAATTCTAAAAATTAAAGATTATTTAGTGCATATACCAAGTGTAAGCCCTCCTTTTGAGGGTATATCTTACAAATCATATAACACCTAGCAATCAATTGGTTCAAATAAGAATAAACTCATTCATATTGGACAGATTTAAAGCAACTGAAGATGACACCTTGAAAACATTCCATTGATATTTCCTAGTTGATTAACTAGAACTAAAACCAGACAACAGAATTCACTCTTCCCAGTTTATAAACTATAACTGTAAACATACAATATGCTTTCTACATTGGACCAACCTCAGGGCACAAAATTAGTTTCACGTATACCTACAACATAATCTCTCCACGGACTGATCACAATATCTTTCCAAAGAGCATTCTGTTCTCCAGAAAGTACAAAAAGGGAATTGTTTTTGTCTGTTTGGCATCTGATATGTGGTTGTATCATCACTGGTAAGGAAGATATTATTTTCGCGTGCACTTTAGTGATTTCACGGTTTAGCATTCAAGAAAAACCCATATTTGTGACCACACTTAAAATCACCATTCTTGTTATTGTTTGTGACAGGGGCACTCATTTAGATCATCATCATAGCGAAAACTATGCATGAGTTATGTTATTCCACCATTTGATGGAAAAAGTCTCAAAACATAGAATTATTGTCTTTATCAAGTCTACATATTTCACTACACGTCAAAACACTGTTGAAGTATGTTGTTGGTGCTCGTCTGGTTCATCATCCTGACATCTACATGAATGGATGTACTCCTTCATCAAGTTGTTACGGATAGTATCCCTCAATCAGGCCTCGTAATCCTGGAAAGAGAAAAGAACGAATATTGAGTTTATTGTCTCATATAATCCTTTGACTGGCCTTAACTAAACATGAGGTTTTTAGAGGTGCTTGTTCACAGAAGAGAAAATTTGAAGGTCAAAATTAAAATGTTTTTGAAACTAAACAGTCTCTGTATTGTCTGTATTGTTATGTGGTAGTATTACAATGTAAATGCTATTTTTTTTTTTTTTATTTATGGGTTTTACATCACATCAACATTATTTCAGTTATGTAGCGATGCCCGACTCTTAATGATGGAGGAAGACCCCATACTCAACTGCCCATAGGGGCTGGTTAAGGTGGGTAGAACCATCGGCATTCCGTAAGTCAGTCGGGAGACTGCCTCTCATGAAAATCCATATCCCTCTCAGGATTTGAACCCACGCGGAGAGGGGCCATGTGATTTCAAGTTCTGTACTCTAACCACTAGGCCACGGAGGCCCCGTAAATGCTATTAAATGCATAATTAATTCAGGAAGCATCCATTTATCTACGTATGTACAGTAAAATATGCAGTTAATCTCAAAAGCGATGTAATGCTTAATTTTCATACTTAACATTTCTTTTAAGCCGATGGATGTTGGCATTTTCACAGAGATATCCTTTTCATCAAGAATTTAAACAAGGCTTAATCAACCACATTAGAATCAGCCATTTTACTTTCAAACAAAATGTTTAATATTATTTGTAAACAAGTAAAACTAACTGTTTATGTACTGAATTGTATAAAAGATTTTCTAAGAACAAAAGACTGCATGGTTTGCTTGAATTCAAAACAAAAGATATGAAACTTGGCCAGGGACCTAAGATTATAACCCTGAACATTTTTGTAAAACTCATTTGCAGCAAAGCAATGATAAAGGTGAACAGTAAATATATCGAACCAGGAATCATCAGTCACACATTTATAACTCTCATTATTGTTTAGAATATAGTTACTTCAAAAGACCATACTAGGTCATATGTGAGGGACATAATCCCCATGTGAGGGACACATTCCCCATGTGAGGGACATATTCCCCATGTGAGGGACATATTCCCCATGTGAGGGACATATTCCCCATCATGTGAGGGACATATTCCCCATCATGTGAGGGACATAATCCCCATCATGTGAGGGACATATTCCCCATGTGAGGGACATATTCCCCATGTGAGGGACATATTCCCCATGTGAGGGACATATTCCCCATCATGTGAGGGACATATTCCCCATCATGTGAGGGACATAGTCCCCATGTGAGGGACACATTCCCAATGTGAGGGACATATTCCCCATGTGAGGGACATATTCCCCATGTGAGGGACATATTCCCCATGTGAGGGACATATTCCCCATCATGTGAGGGACATATTCCCCATCATGTGAGGGACACATTCCCCATGTGAGGGACACATTCCCCATGTGAGGGACACATTTCCCATGTGAGGGACACATTCCCCATGTGAGGGACATATTCCCCATGTGAGGGACATATTCCCCATGTGAGGGGCATATTCCCCATGTGAGGGACATATTCCCCATCATGTGAGGGACATATTCCCCATGTGAGGGACACATTCCCCATGTGTGGGACATATTCCCCATGTGAGGGACATATTCCCCATCATGTGAGGGACATGTTCCCCATGTGAGGGACATATTCCCCATCATGTGAGGGACATATTCCCCATCATGTGAGGGACATATTCCCCATGTGAGGGACATATTCCCCATGTGAGGGACATATTCCCCATCATGTGAGGGACATATTCCCCATGTGAGGGACACATTCCCCATGTGAGAGACATATTCCTCCATGTGAGGGACATATTCCCCATCATGTGAGGGACATAATCCCCATTTGAGGGACATATTCCCCATCATGTGAGGGATATTATCCCCATCATGTGAGGGACATATTCCGCATGTGAGGGACATATTCCCCATTATGTGAAGGACATATTCCCCATCATGTGAGGGACATAATCCCCATGTGAGGGACATAATCCCCATGTGAGGAATATGATCCCAAAAATGAGGTACATAATCCCCATGTGAGGGACATGATCCCCATGTGAGGGACATGATCCCCATGTGAGGGACATAATCCCCATGCCAGGAACATATTCCCCATTTTGTGAAGGACATATTCCCCATCATGTGAGGGACATAATCCCCATGTGAGGGACATAATCCCCATGTGAGGGACATATTTCCCATGTGAGGTACATATTCCCCATGTGAGGGACACATTCCCCATGTGAGGGACACATTCCTCATGTGAGGGACATATTCCCCATCATGTGAGGGACATATTCCCCATGTGAGGGACATAATCCCCATGTGAGGACATATTTCCTATGTGAGGGACATATTTTCCATGTGAGGACATATTTCCCATATGAGGGACATATTTCCCATGTGAGGGACATATTTCCCATATGAGGGACATATTTCCCATATGAGGGACATATTTCCCATGTGAGAGACATATTTCCCATGTGAGGGACATATTCCCCATCATGTGAGGGACATATTTCCCATGTGAGAGACATATTCCCCATGTCTATGTACTACATGGTCTTCAATTACTATCTTCATTATTGCATCTCCAAACTCTTGATTGTGAATACTTATTGAGTTGACTATATGTGTAGATCGTTATTAACCATTAGAATACTAAAAAGATTTTTGTGTCCTCTGCTTCCAAAATCTTAAATATCTGCTTAATCTTGATGAGGAAAGATACAGGTTGGCCAGTAATCTAACCTGTCTGCATAAGCATGAAGTCGGTTCCACGGGTTAAGACTTACAGTCAAGGATTAAGAGCAAGGGTTTTTCAATATTGCATGAATCATCTGGTAGAGATGATTATGAAGGCTGCTCACAGCATAGGGTTGAAGAGGAAACAAACAGTAAGCAAAGAGATTTCTAACATTGTCTAGATCTATGTAATATGTTATCAGTGCATGTTAGGGTTCATGAACTAAAGCCACCGTATGTTACATTTCTTCTTTACTGGAGCTAGTGGCTTCAGTTCATGAACCCTAACATGCATAACCAACAGTAAATTAACCCCTTCCCAGTTCTGTAGAATAAAAGTAGAAGACACTAAAACCTAGTGACAAAAACAAAGTGAGAAACTGCATGACTAATGATGACTAATGAAATCAGGGTAAACATGAGAAGATTTTGCTCAGAATGAGAAAATTCTCATATTATGACTTTGTTTTCAAAGGTTGTCATCTCGTCAGCTCTTTAAATGAAACAGTCCAAAATTGGTCAAATAAAGCAGATTGGATTGATAATATAATATTTCCTCATATGGGTCATTGCGACTGGCCCAAATTGAAAGCATGAGCAGAAGACAACTTAACATTGTCACAAAATGAGAAATTGCTCAATATGTATTAAATAATACAATTATTCTACTGGTTAGTTTAAACAAGTAAACATGCAAAAGTGGAATGTTTTTCCTTTGATAAACTTTGGAAAATGGCTAATATTCCTTAAATAGTTCCAACAAAAGGAGAAATTGCTTGATATTAGTAATCAATCTTGCTTGATATTAGTAATCTATCTTGCTAGATATTAGTAATCAATCTTGCTTGATATAAGTAATAAATCTTGCTAGATAATAGTAATCAATCTTGCTTGATATAAGTAATCAATCTTGCTTGATATTAGTAATCAATCTTGCTAGATATTAGTAATCAATCTTGCTAGATATTAGTAATCAATCTTGCTAGATATTAGTAATCAATCTTGCTATATATAAGTAATCAATCTTCTGTGGTTTGAGTTTTGTCATTGTGGTCTGAGATCAAATGCAGTTTGTGTCGGAACACTTTTGCAAGTTAAAAAAATGGTTTTGACAATTCAAATAAATTCTTTACTAGGTAAATAACACTTCCCCTGTTTCAGATGTTTTCAGCAGAAAAATAAAAAATGTTGCAGTGACAGATATTGCAGAATAGTCAATGATCAATAAAACCATTGTGATAAAAGGAGAACTTTTCCATTTTTTTCCTCACAAAAAGATACAGCCTCCAGGTGCAGTCAGTTGTAGGCGTTTTCTATAATACTATTCTGACTAATTTGAGACAGATGAAATTGAAACCAATTATCCAAGTGACAATCATGGCTCAATTAGAAAAGCTGCAATATTGGTTAATATGAAAATATACATTAACCTTGCAACTTTTAATTCATCCAAAATCAGTGTAAGTACAAAACTATCTATGTATCCATGAAGCAGAATTGAAGGTAATTAATCCAAGTTTGATGTAAAATAGATGTTAAACAAATTAAAAAACTTTTCATTCATTCTGAATAAAAAAGCAAAAAGATAGCATGCTTATTTTGGTGAGCAAATTCACCATTTCTATGAATACTATTAAACAAATTCTACTTCAAGGATGTTTGGATATGTCACAAATTAAACCTACCACTGTGTAACAGGTGAAGAAGTTGTTTGTCCAAGTCCAGTCCAACCCAATGTCTCCTCCTCAACTGAAAATGATGTCTTAAGGTGGGCTTGATCTTTGACTTAGTTTGAGTTCCCCAAGGTGAGCTTGATCTTTGACTTAGTTTAAGTTCCTCTCAGAATACCATCTCCAACATTTCTGATCAAGTGAAATCCAGTAAGATGGAAAATGAGATATCTGTAAAGACAAAACACAATCATTTCTTTAAGAATTTGATAGTCTTTCTAAATCTGACAAATGTAATCTACAGCAAGATAAAGTGAGGGACATATTCCCCATATGAGGGACAAATTCCCCACATGAGGGACATATTTCCCATGTGAGGGACCTTAACCCCTACATGTGAGGAACATATTCCCCATGTGAGGGACATAATCCCCATGTGAGGGACATATTCCCCATATGAGGGACATATTTCCCATGTTAGGGACATATTCCCCATGTGAGGGATATATTCCCCATCATGTGAGGGATATATTCCCAATGTGAGGGACATAATCCCCATGTGAGGGACATAATCCCCATGATGTGAGGGACATATTCCGCATGTGAGGGACATATTCCCCATTATGTGAGGGACATAATCCCCATGATGTGAGGGACATATTCCGCATGTGAGGGACATAATCTCCATGTGAGGGACATATTTCCCAAAGTGAGGGACATAATCCCCATATGATGGACATCATCCCCATGAGAGGAACATATTCCCCATGTGAGGGACATATTCCCCATGTGAGGGACATATTACCCATATGAGGGACATATTTCCCATGTGAGGGACATAATCCCCATGTAAGGGACATAATCCCCATGATGTGAGGGACATATTCCGCATGTGAGGGACATAATCTCAATGTGAGGGACATAATCCCCATGTAAGGGACATAATCCCCATGATGTGAGGGACATATTCCGCATGTGAGGGACATAATCTCAATGTGAGGGACATAATCTCCATGTGAGGGACATATTCCCCATTATGTGAGGGACATATTCCCCATGTGAGGGACATAATCTCAATGTGAGGGACATAATCTCCATGTGAGGGACATATTTCCCAAAGTGAGGGACATAATCCCCATATGATGGACATCATCCCCATGTCAGGAACATATTCCCCATGTGAGGGACATATTCCCCATGTGAGGGACATATTACCCATGTGAGGGACATATTTCCCATGTGAGGGACATATTTCCCATGAAGGGACCTTAACCCCTACATGTGAGGGACATATTCCCCACGTGAGGGACATATTCCCCAACATATGATGGACATTTTCCCCATCATGTGAGGGACATATTCCCCATGTGAGGGACATAATCCCCATGTGAGGGACATATTTCCCATGTGAGGGACATATTCCCCATCATGTGAGGGACATATTCCCCATATGAGGGACATAATCCCCATGTGAGGGACATAATCCCCATCATGTGAGGGACATAATCCCCATCATGTGAGGGACATATTCCGCATGTGAGGGACATATTCCCCATTATGTGAGGGACATATTCCCCATGTGAGGGACATAATCTCCATGTGAGGGACATAATCTCCATGTGAGGGACATATTTCCCAAAGTGAGGGACATCATCCCCATGTCAGGAACATCATCCCCATGTGAGGGACATATTCCCCATGTGAGGGACATAATCCACATGTGAGGGACATATTCCCCAAAGTGAGGGACATAATCCCTATGTGAGGGACATGATCCCCAAAGTGAGGGACATAATCCCCATGTGAGGGACATGATCCCCATGTGAGGGACATAATCCCCATGTGAGGGACATATTCCCCATGTGAGAGACAAAATCCCCATGTGAGTGACATATTCCCCATGTGAGTGACATAATCCCCATGTGAGGGACATATTCCCCAAAGTGAGGGACATAATACCCGTGTTAGGGACATATTCCCCATCATGTGAGGGACAGAATCCCCATGTAAGGGACATATTCCTATGTGAGGGACATAATCCCCATGTGAGGGTTACTATCCATATTTTCAGGGCTTTTTTCCCATTGAATTGGGCAGAGGCATGGGCCTGACGAATTGTGGAAATAGTATCAATGAAATTGCTGAATTGTGAATGAAAAATAGTTGTAGGTTTGAGCCCACTGCTGGGTGCACTTTTTCTATCTAGTAAACTTAAATGAGGACAAAACCCGCTCAATGAGTATAGACAATTTACGTACAATTATATCTATGAGAGTAACATAAGACATGATATACATTTTAGTGAAAGGGCTGCGTTAGAGAAATCCTTTTATGCACATCAAACGATCACGTGTATACCGCATACAAACTTTCATCAAAATAAATGAAAAGACAGTGTTGGCAATGTTGGTAGAATTTCACTTTAAATGCATCTTATTTGTTCACCATTAGCAGCATTTGTAGGCTTATGTGGTTGATATTGACATAGTTTTACCTTTTCGAAGTTTCTGATCGCGAAGTGTCTGACCTCGAGCCACCATCTTTCTTCACAGAATAACCGTGTTTATTTTCGTAGACTGCATTAATTTTCACTTTGCACTATGTTGCCTATATCATAAACTGTTATCTTGAGCATTTATATATTTCATATCATTTCAGTTACATTTTTTCTATTTAAGAACTAATTTCGAGCAACAATTTGGAAATAACATTCGAACATTTCAGATAGATTGTAAGCCTATCTTTTCATGGTCTAAGGGAAGAAACTCTTACAAAATAGATCAGACAGTCACTAAATAGTTACCTCCCTTTGAAGGACATTCTGAAAAAGATTCCTAACAGGGTTGTTTGTTGGAATTTTCTATTTGTTTAACATCGATTGTGGAGCAAGCTTAGTAAAGTCTATCGAGTCCCTCTCCATGACTGATTTTTATTTTCATAATAAGATTGATCTCCAGTAGCATTTAACAACCATCTCTGACGAAATTGATCAATACGTCATTCATCATGAATAATCTATCTAATTTGTAATTCGAAAAAAAATCTACTGTGTAAAACTTAACATTGGCTAGCTTCGACCAATGTGTGCCTAGTTATGGGTCCTGACCTGTCCATTTACCCAGCAAACATTTAGGGTGATACGCATCGGCCATGGGCCGAGGCTATTGTGTGTTACGGGCTACAATGGTACATCTGCGTCTGATACCGAGAGTCCCGCAAACCCACAAACCGACGCGAGCACTGTTTATGTATCCAAGCAACAGATTTTGAGAGTGAATTAAATATGATTCATGCCTCCGTCACAACCGATTTGAAATGGGCGCTGTGCGTTTATTTTCGTACCAATCCTGTCTGATTCGGTCAGGTCTTGTCTCAACCTGTATATTATTATTTACCATACTGAGTAACCTCCCTTGATTAATGTCACATGATTTAAAAATGGCGAACGTGTTTATGACTTTTGAAGACTTTTGATACTGTTATTACGTATTTATGTTTGTTTTACGACAGTTGTAGATTTACAAAAGTTTTCCATTATTCAAATATCATAACCCGTACATTAAGAAGATATCCATCAAATTCGAAACCATGTGGATAACATCATGATTCAAAGAATCAACATTTTGATGAGAGGTACGAAACAGAAAGTTCATGAAACTCTGTTAAGGGCACAAGTGTCTGATGATGTCACATAACTTCGGGTTAATGGGCAGGTATCACTTAGTCCTGTATTGGCACAAAGCAGTTGATTGTATCTGTGAGTTTCTGATGCCTGAAAACGAATTCCTGTCTAGATTATTGTTTTTGTTAAATGAAGAAATTCGAGTTTTTAAATTATTTCCTATTTAGTAAGTGTTTCTAATTTAGAGCAGTTTTTTTGTATATTTAGTACTTCTGTACAAAGTTTACACCTTAACATTCTTTGTATCAAGTAAGGTCTTCTGTTGTCTCTTGAGTTACTTTTATAGATGTCTTGATATGTAAAGAGATCAAAGATTTAAATCACAATTCGAGAAAGTTGAATAAGATGCGGAAGCTATTTAATTATTGAAGTTTTTGTTTTCTTTTCCAGGGCTAACATGTATAATCCTTGCCCTCTATGTGGTTGACTCAGTGCAGATGGATCATCATTTTGATCTTGGATTCCCACCTGCCTGCAATACAAGTCTACAAAACTGCACACTGTGTGATCCAGGCTATTTCGCTAATCAAAGTAGGTATTAAGACAAATCTTTGATGAGGCATTTATGACAATCTTTTGCAACAAAATATATTAACTATGACTCTACAAAATTTCCTTTTTGAATATCTCACCTTTTAAGTAAGATACAAAGTACCTGCTGTAGAATTTTCTGTTCATTAAACTCATTGAACTTCCGGGATGACAAATCAATTGTATGTATTGCCCAGCTTGTTCAAAAGCCGTAATGGTCAAGTGATTTTAACTGATTTTTACTTTATAATCATTATACAGATAAGTGCAGAAAATGATTTGGCATTAAAGAAAAATTAAATCACCCCTGACCTTAAAAGCCCTTTTATTTGTTTGACAATTTCCCTCAGGGATGGCAAACAGCTTGTCCAAAAGCATTAATGGACAACTGTTTTTTTTACTGGGATTCACTATACCACCATTACATGGACAAGTGCAGCTATTATAAAGATCTAGCATTTAATGATTCACGAACAAGAAAATCTAAGTAAGTTTTTGCAACCCCTGTCCCATATGGGATACTGTGTCTTGTTGACATGGCATGCAGCAACAGGTAGTGATTATATATAGTGAGACAATTTCCACACATGTGATATTAGCTAAAAACTAATTATGATAACAGGAGAAATTGTCTGTATTAAGCCTTTTCCTCATATGTGGAAACTGATGCTTGATTTGCCTGCTATAATAGTGGGGAAGGGTTCATTGCAAGACTATATTTAGTCCTTCATAAATGTGAAGCATTGACTATAGTATTACACTGAACCATCAACATGTTGGGAAGGGTTAATTAGCTACATTGCGAAGGAGTGAGGTCATTTTGAGGTCAATTTTGTTATCATTGACTTGTGCACTGTCAATCAGTGTCCCTGTAACAAATTATACAATAACATTTTAGGGATCCACAATAGTGTAATAGTTTGCAATGAGAAGTGGAATTCCCAGTCTGAGCTCAGTTCACAAATTCTCATTTTGTGTGGAGTCTTTGATGTAGGAAATCAGACTATGTGTACTGTACCTGTAATGTAAAAGTTGAGAATGGAGCTGTCTTGAGATATCCACCATCTCTCAGTCATAGTTCAAGTTTAAATTATATATATATAATATGTTATCTACTGATGAAATTGTTAGTGTCTATTTTTTCTAAGACATAATCTTTTGTACCTTGTTTCAGATATATCTGAATGTTTTTGCTGTAAAGAGGAGGGATCTTGTGACGTATCCTGTTCAGAGTGTATGCCAGGGACCTCCCAAAGGTGAGTGATTATAAGTTATAAAAGTCTCAGTTTGTTGATTCTAAAAAACAAATTATGGACTCACAGCAGGCTGGCTTTGCTTAAAATTCATCTCTTATTTAGCAAATTTGTTAATTAAATGAATAGTCCTAATTAGAGACAGGATTAGACATGATTTGTAAAACATGAAATATACCATGTATATATATCTTTTGTAATATAATATGGAAACCATTTTTGATAGAATGAGATGTTAATTGTTAAGAACAATTTTCCTTGATTTTGTGCGATGAATATGAATCAACAAATGTATGAATAGGTATGAATAAACAGGCACATTTAAGGAATAGGTAATCTTTGTAGTTGCTGAAGTGAGTTAGTCAAACTTAAACACCCAATCTGTGAGTCAAAGATGTTTATTATATGAATGGAATGTGCAACGTTTGTCTCCATTTTAACATGAACTACTCATTTATGGCTGTGCTACAATTAGTTTGCGTAACAAAGTGACTCCATCTTGTAATTCTTATATACATGTACATCTTTATCACAGAAATATCAATGTCCATTTTTCTTTTTCCTTACAGTTTAATAGGCCAGACAAATTGTCTAGAATGTGAGCTTGGCCACTTTAGTAATGAATCAAAAGCTGTCAAGTGCCAACTTTGTTCAGAAGGTAATTTTTACTTTTTTTTTTAATACATTCATCTTGCTTTATTTCTTGTTTTACAAAAGAGAAGCTTTATTTCCTGTTTTATAGAAGTAAAAATTTGGTCAACCATCTTAAGATAGTCCACCTTGCAAAGATTAAGAACTAGTAAAAAAAATTAAAAGAACCATCATCAGAAAAAGCATGAATAAAATACATTTTAGTTTTGATATTCTTTAGTAAATCGTTTTGAAGGAAAGATGAACAGTTCATTAGGTGCAGTTTTGAAAGACTTTTGCAGCAAATGCGTAAAATTGAGCTATTTATGGAGTAATTGGGAACCTAAAGCCCAGAGGCCCAATAACATTCCTACTAAGTCTCCCCTGAACAGACACATTCCAGCGTTGTTTTAAAGCATCACTTCGCTGCATCTCCTGCAAATATCTATAGAAACCATCTTGATAAAATGAAAAAAATAGCAATTTATTCTTTTTTCACATTGTTTCTACCCATTTATATCATAAAGATGTACTTTTGTCTCGAAATAATTTTGTTATTTTGTCATCACTTTGGACCAATAAAATATTCAAATTGATTTAACCCTTGATCATTTCTCTTTTCAGGATATTTTCAAAATGAGACAGGACAAACAGACTGTATACCCTGTATGCCAGGTAGATGACCTTTAGTTGTGTAACCTGACTTATTTAGGTCCAGATAAGAGATGTATTCTTCTAGTTAACTTCTTTTTGCTTCTTTAAACCCTATATTGATAGCAATCATTAGAATTGCCTCAATGAGAATATTCTTCAAGTACCTATATTATAAGATTTGTCTAGGAGTATGTAAAATACTGTTTGGAAATGACAGTCACATGAAAACCCAAATCTAGACCACTGCCTAATGACCTTTGTGTAAGCAATTTTTTTCAATCCATATCAGTTGTTTGTTTATGTATGCATCCTTAAAGCATCTTCTTCTAGACAATAATTGGTTTAAACATTAGGATTAAGTAGCTGGGTTGACCTATAAGAGGTTGATGGTTCTACCAAGTCGACTTGACTCTAATGGGCATTCTTTGATCTTTCTCTATTACTAATGAGTTGTGCATTGCAGAATAACCGAAACAATATTCATGCATCTTAAAACCCATCATAGGATAAGTTTATGTCATGTTTATAGTTTGATGTTGCTCTGATTATTTTTTATTTCAATTATTAAAGAACACTTTTCTTTGAAGTCTTAAGAACCATATTGAGGATTATTTTAGGCAGCTGGAGGTTAATATCTTGTCTAATATGGTTATATCAAAAATCTTCTCTGTACATCACACTTTGTCACTGTATCCTACTTTGTTAACTACATGTAAAGACATTAGCCGTTAATTAATTCTAATGTTTACTTGGTCTGTTTTGCTACCACTTTATCTATATCTGTCAACTGTATATATAAGGATGATTTTATTTTCTATCTCAGAAAAAATGTTGTTAAGCAGAAATAGCATTCCTTCACCTATGTATAAGACTCTTGTTTGTTGTTCATTTCAGGATCTTTTCAAAATGAGTCCGGGGAGAGTAAATGTCTACTCTGTGAAGCTGGAAGTGTAAGGTATGTCAGAACAGTTGATTCATGTACACACTGTTTATACATGTTAGCTTGAACATGTAACATACATACTGTCTAGAATGGCAAAGTATGATCAATAGATGCTTTTTAAGTTATTTTTTTAATTCCTTAGATGAAATATTTCAATTGGTATTGATATCTTTTGATTATCCAAATTGTAAACTTAACTAAAACACATCAGAATCAACTTGAGTGGCATTTGCTACAGATAAGGATTCTTCATTGTCAATGCTGTCGATCAAACTGATTCTGACCAAAGGGTAATGTAAAGTGCCATTTAATGGCAAATTTAGTTTCAATCAGTAAACAGTTTTGTATAAAAATGAGTTTGATAAACACAGCAATTTGATTTTATCATTTCATCCTAAATGAATTTTCAGGTCATCATAGAAATAAACACCATGGTTGGCATTCTGAGGTGCTTTTTTACCAGAAAAGTTTCTAGTTGATGTTACAATTTGAGAATGTTTGAAATATCAGGACGAAGGTTATCTATGAAATACTGGGATTAAGGTAATACATATTGTGCTGAAAACAATGAATGAGCTTTGTTTTCCCATATATTGATACTCTATTTTTACAGTGACAAGATGGCGGCACCAAACTGTACTGAATGCAGCGTCGGTCATTATAGTAATATCACGGGCGGTGCTGACTGTATACCATGTGACAAGGTGAGTGTAGTTATACTTATTCACTTTAATCATGATAGTCAAATGTTATTTTTTGTCGAACTGTAAAAACTATGAAATTTTCATGAAAAGTAGATTAGCTACATAATAACTTAATGACCACATTTTACCATGTTTGCCTATAAATATGATATCCAGGCATAGACATATTGGTATAAGAATTGCTTTAATTGCCTGGCTGGCTATTAGTATGTTTGAATGTGATTCTTTTTCTGCTTACCACACTGTTATGTTCCTGGATGTGAAATGAAACACATGTTTTATTGAGTTAAGAATGATATGGTAGAGTTTATCTGTTTGGTTTTGAACATACTGTCACAAGGAGCGTGTCCAGGTTGATGTATTGAAGACATAAATTCCTCTTTACTTCCATACAGATGGTCATTGTTTATATCTAGATTCTTGAGTACTAAGCATTATCTTTAGGCCTTTACTATAAAATACCTCACTTTTAACCTCTTGTAGCAGAGGTGTTTAGAAATTATTGTGACGAAAGGATATATAACACTTAAGGATACCTGGATTGAAAATTACTCTTACAATTGTTGGTGAAATAGACACTTGTTCTTTAGTGTCAAGAAGGAGTGTAGAAAGTTGCCATTTGGTTCATTTGTATGTCTGTTTGTCCTTTCAGAATCTGAAACAGGTAGTAATATGGAGCATAAGAATTAGAGAGATCTCAATGACTTCTAAAATGGCAGTGTACAACAAATATCCATCTCTTTTGTGTAATAGTTTTGATATTTTAAAGTCAGTGTTTCACCCCTGATTTTATAAAAACTCACATTGATCCATCTAAAACATATTTTAGTATAACTGCATGACTTGATAAACCACTATGACAAAAAAAGGAATTATTTGTAATGAACAATTTCTCCTTTTGTCAAACAACTTTCTAATTGTTATAATAAATGAAACAATATTTATTTCATTTAATTATTGTTGACAGCAGTTGCTGTCAATCTGAATCAATCACAGGATCTGATAAAGTGGATTAGCTTACTCTGGGATCATCCATTAGTTTGACAGGTGTTGTGAATGAGTATGTGATACAGTCGACCCTCGTTTATCCGAACACTTTCGTTCCTAGGAGAAATGTTCGTATTAACGAATTTTCCGGAATAAAGAATATGCGAGTTACAGCGAAATGTTTAGCTTAACACGATGTGGGTGTCAGTGTATCATGATAATTACCATGAAGTAAGAAATACACATTTTTTTTTTTAAGGGAAATATAAAGTGTGTTAAGGAAGTGTTGTCTCCTGATCGTTGTCTAAGCAGCCAATCAGACAATTAACACCTTTTACAAACTCAACTATCGACATGCGACCGTAATTACAATTATGTAAGACCAATCAACTGACATAATGACCAATTAACAAACAAT
The DNA here is from genome assembly GCA_947846245.1 of Cerastoderma edule. Classification (NCBI taxonomy): domain Eukaryota; kingdom Metazoa; phylum Mollusca; class Bivalvia; order Cardiida; family Cardiidae; genus Cerastoderma; species Cerastoderma edule. Next base: position 34,942,955 of record OX401415.1, read on the forward strand.
CAACACCTTCCAGTACACTACACTAGGTGACATGTTATGGTCAAGCAAACATGCCAGTTTGCAAAACGTGTGAATGCCGTTTACAACAGAAGAACGATCCCTTCATTCGCAATTAAAGTTAATTTTTTTGTCCGGTTCCGGAACGCGGATTTTCCGCATTAAACAGTTAAATTGATGAAGGTAAGGACTGTTCCCTCAAAATTCTGTTCGGATGGTGATTATTCCGGATTAATGACGTTCGGACTATCGCGGGTCGACTGTATATAACATTTTGTTTTCAGGGTTATTTTACAAACACAACAGGTACTGCTAACTGTACGCCCTGCGCTAAAGGTTCTTATCAAAGTGCAACTGGAGGTACAACTTGTGAGCCGTGTGGGCCTGGTGAAGAAACGAGGTACAGAAGTTTGTTTGTCTAGACTTCTCTTATAGAATAGAAACATAGCCAAAATGAAAAGAAATACAATATGTGATACCTATGTCTCTCCTGATTCTTTGCTCAAGCCTCAATCGTTTAGTCTAAAGAGAAAGTCTAAAGAGAGTTGAACTTGGAAAGTAGAATTCTGCAGTTCAAGGTCCCCGCTTGCTCAATATTCTATCAGATGTTTGATAAAAGCATGGTGACATGATTTATTTACCAATAGTGAGTTAATGTGGAAAGCAGTCAGTGGCATTGAAAGGATGTCATGCAGTACAGATGAGGAGTTACCATGGATATAGGTAAATGTTCTGAATTATAGATAGACTGTCAGGATAAAATTGAAAAGGTGTTAAACAATATTTCAATCCAATCTATATAAGTGTTTGTTTCTATATAAAGAGTTGATTTCTTTGGTAAACCTCAAACTGCTGTATAAAAGGGCCCTATATAAGGTCATCTTTTATCTTGCCTCCATACATGATATGTCATTATGTCATTGTAGGAGTAAAAGATATTGCTACATAACATACATGATATTTGACAAAGCAGATGTTATCACTAAACAAACAAAACATGAGCTTTTTTGAAGTCACATCTTTTCTCATTTAATTGAAAGTAAAAGATTTTGATTCCATCCTCATTATTATAAAAGAAGGAATCTCTTTCTTAAAACCTTTTTTTCACATTCAGAATAAATACTAGATATGAAACAAACACATAATGTGATATAGCTTCTAACACTGGTAGAATCTAATACAGCACATCTTTTCAAAACAAAAGAAATATAGACTTCTTTCCTTTCTATTGCTATACATACAATTAGAGTTATGTTTTTATAATAACATGTTTTCATACATTTTCCAGAGAGGTTGGTATGGATATGTGTATCCCATGTTTAAATGGAACATTTAAATCGGCCGCGAGCAAAGAACCATGTCAACCGTGCCACACAGGTGAGGAAATAGATCGTCCATCATGTTCTCTTAAGGTAGATTACCCATAATCCCACATTTTGAAATGAACTCTTTCATTAAGTTATTTTAGGCGTACTCTGTATACATTGGTGGTTGCCGGAACTATTCCGTTTTGGAAGTGAATAGTTTCCGCCCGACCGATGTATATCGAGAATGCCTAAAATAATCTGACGAAGGATTAATTTCAAAATGGCGGACTACAGGTATTCTAGCTTAGACCATTGGTCATGTTGCTTTCAACCGTCGCATTATAGAGGATTTTGTGACCCATCTAAGCTAAGGTCAACAATGGATGACGAAGGGGGGAACTGTAACTCAAGGGGAGAGCTGTAACTAAGTTTTGGAACTTGTAGCTAAACCCATTTGCTTATTATGATTTGTGCTAAATAACTATATTACAACTATGTATATTTTGGGCAATAAAATATGTTTAAACGAATGGATGACAAAGTATTAAATATCAGTCAAAGTGTATGAAATATGGCATTTATTAGGTGTGAATTAGATGAAACCATATAGCCGAAAGAAAGATTGGCTAAAACCAACTTAAACAGTGAGTTCATAGCAAAAGTGTTTAAGAGAAAGAGTCTATATTACTTGAATTAAGTACATTTAATAGGTCAGTTTCAGACGAAATGTGCCATTCCAAATCGGTTCTGTCAAATGAGGCTAAATGATAGTATTAATGATTTGAGGTCAATTTTTGCTCTATCTAATTATCATGGCAGACAGAATAACTCCCTTTTTGCCTGTCTTGTCAAATTTATTTAACTTTAAAGTAATTGATTCTAAACTTGTTCTCATGTACAGAAAGATAGTGTAAAACATCTCACACCTATATCCAATCACCCATTTATTTATCATAATTTTATTTGTACCTCAATTAAGCTTTTTAGTTTTCGGCCAACATCTTCTTTACCATAAACAAATTTACTTCATGTATTGTTTACATGTATGTATCTTAATTATTAAAAGTTAAAGAATAAATACTAGAAAATATTGCTTTAATATACGCAGGCTTACTACTCCCAATCTCCAAGAAACTGAAACATTTATACAATTTATTGCAAACGGTAGATCAGAATAAGTTGTATTTCTTTTCCACTTTAGGTAGTTTTTCAAGGGGACAGAACAATACTGTGTGTACATTATGTCCAGAGGGCCATTATCAAAATAAAGAGAACAAAACAAACTGCATAGAGTGTTCAATAGGGCTACATATGAGGTAAAGTATTGTTGTTCAAATAACTTGTGACATAATATCGTAGTTTGTAGCGTCTACTGTAGAAGACTGTAGAAACTCTAACAAGCAATTAATCGTTAAGTAAAGGTGGTTTCTACCAAGTGTCATGAAGAAAATGTGTTTGTTTCCCTTTGTCTTTTATTGTCTGCAAATGCCTTAGATTTGGATGTGTCTCAGAATTCATAAAGGGGAAACAGTGTCGGTTTGTTTGTGTAGTATTGATTTATTTATTTAGTTATATATTAATGTCTTGTTCATGTACAGAAAAACACTTGTAAAAGAGAATTGATATGTAAAACAAGCACATGTTTATTAAAAAAAGAACTATGAGAGATGCTAAAACTCTATAAAAAAATAGCTTTATAATTATTTACAACATAAAGTAACAGAAACAACCTTCTTACTGCCATTCTTTTACACAACCTAGAAATGATATTGCAATTCATAAATAAATTGAAACATTCCAAACGAAACTAATATGGAGAGTCTTCAAAGACTAAAAAGAATATAGACAGGAGCACAATTATAATATTTGAATTTCTGGATGACTCCCTATGACTTCACAATTCTGTGTTTGTTTCAGTGAAATGGGAGCCACATCCTGTGCACCATGTCCGGCTGGCTACGAGGCCACAATCTTCTAATTGACTCCCCATGATTTCACAATTCTGTGTTTGTTTGTATCAGTGAAATGGGAGCCACATCCTGTGCACCATGTCCGGCTGGCTACGAGGCCACAATCTTCTAATTGACTCCCCATGATTTCACAATTCTGTGTTTGTTTGTATCAGTGAAATGGGAGCCACATCCTGTGCACCATGTCCGGCTGGCTACGAGGCCACAATCTTCTAATTGACTCCCCATGATTTCACAATTCTGTGTTTGTTTGTATCAGTGAAATGGGAGCCACATCCTGTGCACCATGTCCGGCTGGCTACGAGGCCACAATCTTCTAATTGACTCCCCATGATTTCAAAATTCTGTGTTTGTTTGTTTCAGTGAAATGGGAGCCTCATCCTGTGCACCATGTCCATCTGGCTACGAGGCCACAATCTTCTAATTGACTCCCTATGATTTCACAATTCTGTGTTTGTTTGTTTCAGTGAAATGGGAGCCACATCCTGTGCACCATGTCCGTCTGGCTACGAGGCTACAATGCCTGCTACAATCAACTGTACAGAATGCAAGAAAGGTAAAACTGATACCTCATAGACACCTTCAGGGTTTGTCAAGGGAATATGTTTTCTGAGAACACAAGTGTTGTGTAGAAGTCATAAGTGCATAGTACATGTTTACAGGGACGTGTTACTCTACAAAGTCAAAAGTGCACAGTATATGTTTTAAATGTTCTTGAGTTAAGCTAGAAAATGGTGTTCTTCAGCCTTACTTCTTGCTTGATTTCTGATTTCTTAAAAGAATCTAATAGCTACCACGTATCATAAAATTGGTTGTTATTGTTAAGTGTCGTTGTAGTTTATCTTAATTTCTCATCTGACAATATAGAGATTTTAGTGACCCAAAAATTTTAAGCTTGTTGTACTTTATAGTGGTACACAGATGAGATTTAAACTTTTGACCTTGACCTTATTTCACCTTTGACCTTCCAGGTTACCACAAGAAGTCAGCAAGTCCAGATTTATGTACAGAGTGTGAGGATGGCTGGTTCTCAGATAAAACAGGCGCCAGTAAGTGCACCAGGTGTCCCAAAGGATTTTTCTGTCCTGTAAGCAGTTTCTTTGTTTATACTAATCAACAGTATTTCAACTATATTGCGATGCCTGGCTCCTCCTGGATTGAGGAAGACTCCCAATTTAGCTATCCATTAGCGATGGTCAAAATAGGTGGGACAATTAGCATTTGATAAGTCATCAAGGAGACTCTGTCAAGGAGACTCTGTCTCATGAAACTTTAAATCCCCTAGCTCTGTGATATAAACCCACAAAGAGAGGGGTTTGAATGAATATGATATAAGGGGGAATATTGATATCAATAAATTTTTTGCTTTCACATCCAAGTCTTTTAATGACGGTTTTGCATGTATTATAAACCTCATATTCACTGATAGTATGCTTATATTTTGAAAGTCAACACATGTCTACAAAACTATTAAGCTGATCATCAATAAAGCTCTATGGCTCTCTTATGAATTGAATGCTGAATAGTTTCAATTTTTTGTCTTTTCATTGACTTATTGTCCCTGATTTAGATTGTCCATAAAAACAAACTTTTCAATTTTATCTTCAGTTTAAGGCCTTCAAAGACCCAACATTCTTTTAGTATAGTTTTAACGGATGTATACAGAAGTATGGGCTACAAAAAGCTCTTGCATTCATGTGTTAACTCCCTCCCACATTATGTGAATTTGTGACTGGTTCAAATTTGATCAACATACAACAGAAAAAAAGTATTGTTCCAAAGTTGCGATAAGGGAAACAATGACTGGTCCAAATTTGATCAACATACAACAGAAAAAAAGTATTGTTCCAAAGTTGCTATAAGGGAAACAATGACTGGTCCAAATTTGATCAACATATAACAGAAAAAAGTATTGTTCCAAAGTTGCTATAAGGGAAACAATGACTGGTCCAAATTTGATCAACATACAACAGAAAAAAGTATTGTTCCAAAGTTGCTATAATGGAAACGGAAAACCTGCCATAAGGAGCAAATTATAGTTAAGAGCCATTGTACTGTGACAAATGAAGAAATAACTGTTTCTAAAGTTTTCTGCAGCACGTGAGGTACTATTGTGTTTGTGTTTGAGACGTTTTGCGTTATTGTTGTACAAAGTGCAACCTATATTGTTGTATTGGTTACAGAATCCAGCTAGCGGACCCCAACAGTGCCCAGAGAACAGTTTCTGTCCGGGCGGTACGTCTGAGCCCCAGTCTTGTGAGGGACCCTGGTTTGTGATATCCAACAACGAGAAATGTAAAATGTCTGGGGAACTTATTGGGCTTGCTGTAGGAGTTACTGCTGGTAGGTTATCACTTAACAAACATCTATAACTTATGATGTTAAACAGAAAGGTTTTACTTAACACTTGAATACTAGAGCAGGTTGGTCATCCCTTAAGTAGGTAGATTTTCGTAATCACTTAAATACAGAAGCAGATAGGTTTTCCAAACTTTTTTATACACTTAAGCAAGCAGGTTTGACATAATATTTATATACTAAAGCAGGTAGTTTTTAATTATCTTTAACAAAAATATGATGTAAAGACCAAAATTCTCATGATTGAACAATATCAGGGATTTTTTCTTTGAAGTTTTGGAAGTTTTGTCGGTGAATTTGCTAAATTGGGAAACTAAAAAGCTGGTATGACTTTGAATTTTTGGGCAAACTGCATGATATTAAATAAATTTCCTTTATAGGCCCCTGTTATATAACACAAAAAAACTGACTTTAGGGCCATGTTGACCGTCTTGTTTGTATTTGACATTTACTTTACTAAATAAACATTTTAATGTTAATCCATGTTTTTATAATACAAGAAAATAAAGAAAATCTTTCACAGGGAAACAAAACATGCCTTTCTATCTATTCTGTTGTAATACATATATTGATGTAAAATAATAAGAATAATTCTTCTGGTAACCTGACTTCAGGGCCATGTTGACTGTCTTGTTTGTATTTGACATTTACTTAACTAATTAAATGTTTTAATGTTATCATATGTATTTAAATACAAGAAAATAAAGAAAATCTTTCACAGGGAAACAACACATGCCTTTCTATCTATTCTGTTGTAATACATATATTGATGTAAAATAATAAGAATAATTCTTCTGGTAACCTGACTTCAGGGCCATGTTGACTGTCTTGTTTGTATTTGACATTTACTTAACTAATTAAATGTTTTAATGTTATCACATGTATTTAAATAAAAGAAAATAAAGAAAATCTTTCACAGGGAAACAACACATGCCTTTCTATCTATTCTGTTGTAATACATATATTGATGTAAAATAATAAGAATAATTCTTCTGGTAACCTGACTTCAGGGCCATGTTGACTGTCTTGTTTGTATTTGACATTTACTTAACTAATTAAATGTTTTAATGTTATCACATGTATTTAAATACAAGAAAATAAAGAAAATCTTTCACAGGGAAACAACACATGCCTTTCTATCTATTCTGTTGTAATACATATATTGATGTAAAATAATAAGAATAATTCTTCTGGTAACCTGACTTCAGGGCCATGTTGACTGTCTTGTTTGTATTTGACATTTACTTAACTAATTAAATGTTTTAATGTTATCATATGTATTTAAATACAAGAAAATAAAGAAAATCTTTCACAGGGAAACAACACATGCCTTTCTATCTATTCTGTTGTAATACATATATTGATGTAAAATAATAAGAATAATTCTTCTGGTAACCTGACTTCAGGGCCATGTTGACTGTCTTGTTTGTATTTGACATTTACTTAACTAATTAAATGTTTTAATGTTATCACACGTATTTAAATACAAGAAAATAAAGAAAATCTTTTCACAGGGAAACAACACATGCCTTTCTATCTATCTTGTTGTAATACATATATTGATGTAAAATAATAAGAATAATTCTTCTGAATCTTGACTTAGGCCATGTTGACCCTCTTGTTTGTATTTGACATTTACTTAACTAATTAAATGTTTAATGTTATCATATGTATTTAAATACAAGAAAAATAAAGAAAATCTTCAGGAAAACAAATGTAACACATGCCTTTCTATCTATTCTGTTGTAATACATATATTACGTAAAAATAATAAGAATAATTTCTGTAACCTGACTTCAGGGCCATGTTGATTGTCTTGTTTGTATTTGATATTTACTTAACTAATTAAATGTTTTAATGTTATCACATGTATTTAAATACAAGAAAATAAAGAAAATCTTTCACAGGGAAACAACACATGCCTTTCTATCTATTCTGTTGTAATACATATATTGATGTAAAATAATAAGAATAATTCTTCTGGTAACCTGACTTCAGGGCCATGTTGACTGTCTTGTTTGTATTTGACATTTACTTAACTAATTAAATGTTTTAATGTTATCATATGTATTTAAATACAAGAAAATAAAGAAAATCTTTCACAGGGAAACAACACATGCCTTTCTATCTATTCTGTTGTAATACATATATTGATGTAAAATAATAAGAATAATTCTTCTGGTAACCTGACTTCAGGGCCATGTTGACTGTCTTGTTTGTATTTGACATTTACTTAACTAATTAAATGTTTTAATGTTATCACATGTATTTAAATACAAGAAAATAAAGAAAATCTTTCACAGGGAAACAACACATGCCTTTCTATCTATTCTGTTGTAATACATATATTGATGTAAAATAATAAGAATAATTCTTCTGGTAACCTGACTTCAGGGCCATGTTGACTGTCTTGTTTGTATTTGACATTTACTTAACTAAATAAATGTTTTAATGTTATCCATGTATTTAAATACAAGAAAATAAAGAAAATCTTTCACAGGGAAACAACACATGCCTTTCTATCTATTCTGTTGTAATACATATATTGATGTAAAATAATAAGAATAATTCTTCTGGTAACCTGACTTCAGGGCCATGTTGACTGTCTTGTTTGTATTTGACATTTACTTAACTAATTAAATGTTTTAATGTTATCACATGTATTTAAATACAAGAAAATAAAGAAAATCTTTCACAGGGAAACAACACATGCCTTTCTATCTATTCTGTTGTAATACATATATTGATGTAAAATAATAAGAATAATTCTTCTGGTAACCTGACTTTAGAGCCATGTTGACTGTCTTGTTTGTATTTGACATTTACTTAACTAATTAAACGTTTTAATGTTATCACATGTATTTAAATACAAGAAAATAAAGAAAATCTTTCACAGGGAAACAACACATGCCTTTCTATCTATTCTGTTGCAATATATACAATGATGTAAAATAATAAGAATAATTATTCTTTTCCTTTTTTCCAGTATTCATCATCGTAGTAAGTTTTACCAGTTATCAAGTTTATAAATGGAAAAAAAAGCGGCGATACATAGAAGAGGCAGAACCACTTGTCTATTCTGGTAAACCAGTCTACAAGGGATTGTAAACCAGTGTAAAAAATGATTGCAAAATTTTGTACAAGGGATTGTAAACCTGTGAAAAAATGAATGTAGACTTTTTTACAAGGGATTTTAAACTTTTGTACAAGATATTGTAAACTTGTGTACAAGGGATTTTAAACTTGTGTACAAGGGATTGCAAACTTGTGTACAAGGTATTGTAAACTTGTGTACAAGGGATTGTAAACCAGTGAAAAAATGATTGCCAACTTGTACAAGGGATGGTAAACCAGTGTAAAAATGATTGCAAACTTATGTGCAAGGGATTGTAAACCTGTGAAAAAATGACTGTAGATTTGTTAACAAGGGATTGTAAACTTTTGTATAATATATTGTAAACTTTTATACAAGATATTGCAAACTTGTGTACAAGGGATTGTAAATTTGTGAACAAGGGATTGTAAACCTTTGTACAGGATATTGTAAACTTTTGTACAAGGGATTGTAAACTTTGTTTTGTACAAGGGATTGTAAACCTTTGTACAGGATATTGTAAACTTTTATACAAGGGATTGTAAACCTTTGTACAGGATATTGTAAACTTTTGTACAAGGGATTGTAAACCTTTGTACAGGATATTGTAAACTTTTATACAAGGGATTGTAAACCTTTGTACAGGATATTGTAAACTTTTGTACAGGATATTGTAAACTTTTGTACAAGGGATTGTAAAACTTTGTACAGGATATTGTAAACTTTTGTACAAGGGATTGTAAAACTTTGTACAGGATATTGTAAACTTTTGTACAAGGGATTGTCAATTTGTGTACAAGGGGTTTTAAACTTGTGTACAAGAGACTGTAAGTTTTTATATAAATAATTGTGAACCACTACACAAATGAATGTAAACCTGTGTACCAATAATTGTGAACCACTACACAACTGAATGTTAACCAATGTACAGAGGATAGTAAACCAGTGTGCAAAAGAATGTAAATCAGTGCACAAAGGAAAAGACTGTGATAATCTGAAATCTTTCATTTTGCCTTATTTTATGGGGTTTGATAACCAGATGACTAATCTTTTAAATATTTATGCATTCCGTTTTTCTATGCTTTTATACATGCATTTCAATTGTCAATAAAGAGATGTGATTGCAGTTTGTAGTGTATTTACTACAGTTGGTTTAAATCTCACCATTTTCTTCAAAGATACATATATTGAAGTACATAGTATCTTAAGGTAACAAACAACAACCTTATTTGTTGAAAAAAAAAGTTATTTAATTTTAAAGAATAAAAACCCTCATTAAAAAAGATTTTTGTTTGTTAATGTTTAAGCATTTTCCCCCTCTCCCCGTTTAGATGTTTTGAAAGCACATTTTCAATTTCTTGGGAAACCACATACATTTAAAGTGTCATATTAGAAACAAAACAAAAAAACTCATCTTATTTCAAGTTAACTTGTTATTCGTATTCTCTATTGTATACCTTATAGGAAATGTTTACCAGATATCACTAGAAATGACAGACTCATTCTGACCTTATCTGAAAGAGTTGTTTATTTCTAGCTTGACCAGGAGAGCTATTTCACTAAATCATTTGTCAATAACTTTGATCCCATGTAAATCTTTTGTGTAGCTCTGTATCTGTTGAGACATTATATAATATACTCATACTGGTTTTTACAGTATAGATTCTTATCACAATGCCAAGGTACCATTCAACTGTCATGGCATGTTTTGAGAATCAATTGATATGAAGATGCTGCATTACATTTCGCAGATGACTTGTTTTTGTTCGGAAACAAATATTTTTCTTAGAAGATTGTGATACTTTAATGGCTTTTTAAATAGTTCTAATTTTTGAATTGCCAAGAATTTTTATTTGTTCAACTTTTTGAAATGTCCATATTTTTTGATAGTCCAAATTAAAAGCAGTATCATAGGACAAATATTAAGAAAGTCAAGTTCATTTCGAAGGTTCAGTGCAATACTATAGTAAGCACTTTATGTTTGTAAAACACTTACTATAGTCTTGCATTGAACCTTTGGTTTTCTTTGTATCTTTTTTTATATTCAATAGGATGTATATTATCAAGTACCCTTACACAGACGTATAACATGGTTTATGAATCTGTCAGCTTGATATTGCTTTGAGACTGTTGGAGATGGTGATAATCCACAATCGTATCAATTAACAAACCTTCAAATATTTCAAGAGCTTATGAACATAAACAGATTTTGCATTCTGTTTTCTTTCTTTTCAAATTAGAAGTACAGGTAAGGGAGATAATCTTAGATTTTCAGTTTTAATGTTGATTACATCCCTTACCTTTTAATCATTTGACTTAAATTCCCTAAAGGGTTCTTTTAAAATGCTTTATTCATACAGAAATGTTCATATGTTGATTACTGTCCAAGTTGATAGTTTTTATGTCGAACTCTATGGTTAAACTCTTGTTTTTTAACCTGGTAATGTGTCAGGGCGTTGTATTCTTGTAAATCTTGTAATGATATTATCGGTTGCTTCAAAGGAATTATAACAAAGTAAAACAGACTACTGCTGTGCTTTTCTAAGTGCTTTGTGCAAACAAAAAAACACAATAACAAAGATTTTTAATTCTCAATTTAACGTTTCACTGTTAAAGACCCACTGTCTCATATTTTAAGGGCATTTGATCTCTCTCCTTTACTTTTAAGGTGCTTTACATGACAGTTTTTCCTTCTATCTTGTGAATTTTACATTTCATTTAAGAACAAAAGAAATTGGGACTAAATGAACCATGTTTGAGTGATAATTTCCCTGAAACAGGTGATACATGTAAAGAAGCTTTTAGCTTTGTGTTAAGACACCCAAAATAATTTCTATAGTTTTCTGTGTAACCTGTATAGTAGTATTAATACTTTCTTATTCCTCTTATAACTGAACCCTTTCCCAAACAATTACGACATTTGACCACTTTATTGCAGACGACTTTAGAAAACATTGTGGGAAAAGGAGAAATTGCTCCTAATGAGCAATTTTTCCTTTTCCCACAAGGTGATCAGCTCTATCTGAAGAATATTTTTCAATTTCATAACATTTTGAAATGTCGTCTGCATTTATTGCACTCTTTCAATTTGGGACAGTCGAAAATTTGTTGTTTTGGAAAGGGTTAAACAACAATAAAACTGGAAGAAAATATCGAAAAAATAAATTTTACACAAAACATTCCCCTCCCCAAATAAAACGTTCTAGTCCTCTCCCACAAAAAAACCCACCTCAACAACAACAATTAAACAACTTTGGTATTAGAACAAAACGATTTATTTCAAGTTTATGCCTTTAAATGTACAGAAAGGTTGGTAATATTACTTCGACATATTCTTTTAATGCAAAAATGTTTTGATATTTCAATTGCAGTTTAGATCATTAAGATGTCGTGACTACAGAAACGGCATATCGGCACGATGTCTTAAAAAATCAATTGTAGTCCATAGGCGTTTTTGTTTGACGGACTTTCTTGTGTTTCATGTATAAATGTTTTGCTGAATAAGACGTTTTTTACAAATTGATAAAAAGGGCAAGACAAATTTGATAATATGTGAAACAAAAAACGCAAAGAAACGCAGTCGATAAATCAAGCTTTTTTTATAATTAGCCCAAATTATTCTCACTTAAATTTTACGGTTTTTCATATCATTCCAAACTCGGATTACCTTTGAACCCCTTTTTATCAAGAATTATGAAAAAAAAAACACACAACCTTCCCCGCCGTCGACCCGTTTAACCCTTTCCCAAACAATCACGGCATTTGACTACTTTGTTGCAGACGACAATGTGGGAAACAATGTTTTCTGCCCTATCAGAAGATTATTTTCCAATTACATCACATTTTAAAATGTCGTCTGCAAACTCTTTCAATTTGGGACAGTCGAAAACGTGTTGTTTTGGAAAGGGTTAAACAGTCGGGCATAACGTTACGTTAGACGGACACATCACAGTAAAGTCGAGATTCTGCGAGATTGTAATTCACTTACGACTCTAGATTAGCGAATTCTAATGAATTATCACTGGATATAAAAGGTAAATCTTCCAATTAACAGGATCAATTAACGATTAATCATTCCATCGGTCACGCCTATATCCCCGAGCTAGACAAGGCCCCATACTGGGATCATACTGTGAATTACTTTAGTCGTGGGTACAGTGCGAATAATATCGTGTGTTGAGTAGTTGTTCGGGGATACTACTGAGGAGTATGTATCGAGGTCTTGTGTTTGATTCGGTACTGTGGGGGTTTTACATGTCCACACAACAGGTCTGTAGACATTCCTAGTAGACAAACATCCCCCTTGACGCCATGTAGTATGGTCCCATCGTCAGATGAGCCCCGGAAGTCCGACAGCCGAGCATGCGCAGTGCTGTACACGAATGTACGACCCGGCTTATTTGCTAAACATGCAAGCTATCTTAATCTCAGCGGTTTTCAATTTTTCTGTCAGGCGAAGACATAAAACTCAACCTTTTAGGCGCCAACGCTTTCAAACGTTAGATCTTGTTACACGTTTTTATTGGGCTCTCTCACAACTTTGGTGGCGAACACAATGTGATATGAAAGCTAGGCTTGTTCTTAACCGTATTTCTAAACACGCCTCTATTTGTAACATTCTCTTTCCTTTCTTCTCGGGTATATATCATTAAATCAACCATTGCCTCTCCTATTACACAGCAGAAACTGTTGTAACAAAGTTGATTGTTAATTAGTCTTCTTTTGACACAATTGTTTCTTACAAAATCACAAAGGTACCTTTACGTTTCATACTGAATGACTGGAATCTTTACGTTTCATACTGAATGACTGGAATCTTTATGTTTCATACTGAATGACTGGAATCTTTACGTTTCATACTGAATGACTGGCATCTTTATGTTTCATACTAAATGACTGGAATCTTTACGTTTCATACTGAATGACTGGAATCTTTATGTTTCATACTGAATGACTGGAATCTTTACGTTTCATACTGAATGACTGGAATCTTTACGTTTCATACTGAATGATTGGAATCGAAGACAAGCTTCCGTTGACATGGTTACATGTCACTTCTTTTCTATACTAAGGTATCTAACATTCAATAGTTGCTTTTCAAATTTTCATCTTATGTTATTTTGTCAGAATATCAAATTACGCAATTGGTCTTCGCGTGTTTAGTTGTACCGTTCATCTTACAATTGGTACTAAACCACTTCGCAATAAAGCATGGTATAGTTGCGTTTAGATGACGATTGAACACAAATACACAAATAGTAGGCGACAGTGGTGCAGTGGTAGAGCGTTGGCCTCTTGTACCGAGGGTCCCGGGTTGAATCCCCGTTAGGCGAGGGGGGAATTGACAGGGCTAACCCACAACTCGGCGCGAGTACTGGTGCAGTATCCAGGAAGCAGTCATCGAGAGTGAATTAAACAAGCTTCAAGCTTCCGTCACAATCGATGTTAAATGAATAAGTTTAAACTAACACAAATACACGGACTATACCATTTATATCATAACTAATGATCATAAATAATCAACGAGAACAAAGAGATGATGCTGTGACTTGCTCCGTGTCTAAGTATATATCCCTATTCTGTTTTATTCTACTTCCCAAAGTATTTTACTTTTCCAATTACTTTTTCATTTTTAAATATGTTGGCTAAATATCACATGATGTTAGAAATGGGTATTTCTGATCACTTAGTTTCATTGAGTAAATTTGAATATAGGAATGTTCCATAAGTGCTATACGCTTTGTAATATGCAAATTAAATGAATTCAACTGCATTGTTTAACATTATATTCACACACGTTCCATTTTAGTTATAAGAAATTAGAGAGGAATATACCATATACGAGTCTCTAGCAGAAATATAGTTTATTGCACGCTCAAGGAAATCTAATTTTTTATAGCTCGAAATTATCGCCCTGACGATAAAACTGTATACAACTGACGAAATTTAATCTCGGTTTTAGTACACACATAAAATATTGTCTGCTCAGACTTGATTCTCTCCCTCACAGTCGCTCTGTGATATCAGAGAAGTAAATTTGCCGGCATCACGCTGGCAGCCATGTTGCCTTTCACCGTTTATTTCTTTCAAATGGTCTTACTTTTCACGTTTCCTGGACGCAGCATATGTGATGTTGGAAGTTTTATTTGCACGATAAAAGGGAAATAATTTTTAATAGCAGTAAAACCTAAATTAATAATTTATCAAATCTGTAACAACTGTTGAAAAGGTCAACAAATAAGCTTCATCTCGGATCTGTACTGTAAAAGCCGCATGAATAACTTCCGCTGGCTTCATTTCGATAGTGAACTAGCCCAAACAGCTATAGTCACACCGTTGTTTAAATCCATGATCTGGAAACACTACATTTCGATGAGGCGAAATCTCATAACTGACCAACGATATAACAAAGGTTCTACACAGATGGACCATGTCTGCATTACAGTTAAACTTAAAATCGTAATCCATCCACCATAACGAGTCCGGTCTTTTGAAAAGGAGTTAAGTAATGTTTTCGCGATGTTAAATAACGCGATAAAAGAAAGAAGGAAGCATGTTTCTGGGATGTTGTTCAAAGTGTAAGCTGTACAGACTCAGTAAATTTATTTATCATGGTCAAAAGCCAAAAACTCTGCACGATTAAAGGCACTTGTCTACCGGGTACAATGATCGAACTACAACCGTAGTGAACGGACCTAATATGTTTGGTTTAAAGGCCCATTAAAGGAGATCAATGCTATATCAAACTATATTAATTGGTAAACATGTGGACAGATTCAAATAGTTATCACCAGAAAACACCATCGCCACAACTTAAATGTGAAAGTTAACCAGAAATAACTCAGATTAGCAAGTTTTATAAATCAGATTCTTCACCTCCGACCTTGACAGTTCATACACACATTTTTGAACCGACCAATCAGAATTCGTTATTTTGAATATGTAAACAAAGAGGTTGTTGATAAACATGATTGAATTGGAGACAACTATATTTCAAGCACAAAATAACTTATTTTAAATGAATCTATTTAATAGGGTCTCAATGAAATCCAATACTAATTCTTATTACTTTTATGAACATAATAAAAGAATTCCGTATATTTTTCAGTAATTAATTTGTACTCCTCTGCTTTGATGTGCCTTTAATTCCAGGTAAGCCTAGGTTGATACAGACTGGGTCAAATAGCGAAATGTGTGATAAATATCTTACGGAATGAAACAAGCCATATCGTACAAAATGGTACTTTATACATTCCACGGAATGATACAATACATATCCTACAGTATGTTGCAAGACATATTTAACAGGATGGAACAAGACATTTCCTATGGTACAAGACATATCATACGAGATGGAACAAGATATATCCCACAGTATGTTGCAAGACATATTTAACAGGATGGAACAAGACATATCCTACGGTACAAGACATATCCCACAGTATGTTGCAAGACATATTTAACAGGATGGTACAAGACATATCCTATGGTACAAGACATATCCCACAGTATGTTGCAAGAAATATTTAACAGGATGGAACAAGATATATCCTATGGTACAAGACATATCCTACGAGATGGAACAGGATATATCCCACAGTATGTTGCAAGACATATTTAACAGGATGGAACAAGACATATCCTATGGTACAAGACATATCCCACAGTATGTTGCAAGACATATTTAACAGGATGGTACAAGACATATCCTATGGTACAAGACATACCACACAGTATGTTGCAAGACATATTTAACAGGATGGTACAAGACATATCCTATGGTACAAGACATATCCCACAGTATGTTGCAAGACATATTTAACAGGATGGTACAAGACATATCCTATGGTACAAGACATACCCCACAGTATGTTACAAGACATATTTAACAGGATGGAACAAGACATATCCTATGGTACAAGACATATCCCACAGTATGTTGCAAGACATATTTAACAGGATGGAACAAGACATATCCTATGGTACAAGACATCTCCCACAGTATGTTGCAAGGCATATTTAACAGGATGGTACAAGACATATCCTAAGGAACTCGACATATCCGACAGTATGTTGCAAGACATATTTAACAGGATGGAACAAGACATACCCCACAGTATGTTGCAAGACATATTTAACAGGATGGTACAAGACATATCCTATGGTACAAGACATATCCCACAGTATGTTGCAAGACATATTTAACAGGATGGAACAAGACATATCCTATGGTACAAGACATATCCCACAGTATGTTGCAAGATATATTTAACAGGATGGTACAAGACATATCCTATGGTACAAGACATATCCCACAGTATGTTGCAAGGCATATTTAACAGGATGGTACAAGACATAGCCTAAGGTACTCGACATATCCGACAGTATGTTGCAAGACATATCTAACAGGATGGAACAAGGCATATCCTATGGTACAAGACATATCCCGCAGTATGTTGCAAGACATATTCAACAGGATGGTAGAAGACATATCATATGGTACTCGACATATCCCACAGTATGTTGCAAGACATATTTAACAGGATGGAACAAGGCATGTCCTATGGTACAAGACATATCCCACAGTATGTTGCAAGTCATATTTAACAGGATGGTACAAGACATATCCTATGGTACAAGACATATCCCACAGTATGTTGCAAGACATATTTAACAGGATGGAACAAAACATATTCTATGGTACAAGACATATCCCACAGTATGTTGCAAGACATATTTAACAGGATGGTACAAGACATATCCTATGGTACTGGACATATCCCACAGTATGTTGCAAGACATATTTAACGGGATAATACAAGACATATCCTACGGGACTGAACAAGAAATATCATACGGGATAGAACAAGACATATCCTACGGGATGATACAAGACATATCCTACGGGATGATACAAGACATATCCTACGGGATGGTACAAGAAATATCCTACGGGATGATACAAGACATATCCTACGGGATGGATCAAGACATATCCTACGGGATGGAACAAGAAATATCATACGGGATGGAACAAGAAATATCATACGGGATGATATAAGACATAGTCCACGGGATGATACAAGACATATCCTACGGGATGGAACAAGACATATCCTACGGGATGGAACAAGAAATATCATACGGGATAGAACAAGACATATCCTACGGGATGATATAAGACATAGTCCACGGGATGATACAAGACATATCCTACGGGATGATACAAGACATATCCTACGGGATGGTACAATACATGATCCACGGAATGGTTGAGCACATAAATTACTGAAAACTATGGAAAAAGACATATCCATGGGATGATTCAGGACTTGACCTACGCAATGGAACAAGGAGCATATCCCACGGGCTGGAACAAACATGTCCCACGGGAAAGTTAAGACATTAATGATTGCAGCCTTTGTGCATGATAAAAGCTGTATAGTAGAGGATACGAGCCGAGTCCGCATACAAACATCACATCGAGGCGTTTCCCGACGTTCTATAGGGAGAGGAATCTTTTTTAATGCATATGCTTTCGGATAAGAAACCCATTTGTCTATTTCATTCGATATAAATCAGCATATTCCACGTGATTTATGGCTACTATTATCAGCCAATCCAGAAACGTTTACAGCTTTTGCAGAGAAACAATCTTAAGTGCTCGATCAGTCTTTATGTGATTTGGCAGAAATATAGATGAAACGGTCATAAAGAAAAGAAGTTTACAACAGCGTTTATATTAACACCGTCGATATATAATCTACCACTTAAATTCAGATATTCGTATAAAGTTTCCGAAACAGATATGTTGTAAAACACAAGATTAGTCGTATCTTTATTTTTCCGAACTGATATTTCTAACTTAATGAGAGTTGATTTCGAGAGAGTTATGTACCTCCCGCCTTCAGGGAGAAGTACATTATAGAACACAGAGCTATATAACAGCAAACTTTGGAATTATGTTTGTAAAAGAGGATATACCAACACTTCAAAAATGATGAACGGGACATTCCGAAAAGTTACAGAGTTCTAACAGCAGCAACAACAAAGAAAAAATACATGGTAAAACCAGTGTATAATGTGCTGTTGTTAATCTTGATGTTCAATTATACATATATACAACGAAGATACTACGCTTCCGTTTGATAGGGACGGTATGGATTCCTATATTATTGTCATTTACATGACATCCTCCTTTCCGACGAGGTTGACCTTTAAACCTTCGTAACATCGATTGCACTTAGATGAATATGATATCAGCAAATATGTCATAAATGACCCATAACTTAAAAGTAACAACAGGAAGACGGCGAATTATCAAAGATACACGTCGAAACACATCTCTTGAATGTTGATTGCCCAATCGTTAAAAGACGTAAATAGTTGGCTGCTCGTTTATAAAATCTTCGTCTAGAACTGAAAAGCACGTTCGTAGCATTGGAACACCGCTAGCAATGCCGAACTTGTACCGTAACTTCGTTTGTTTATGTAAATAAAACTCACGGAAACGAACTAAGTATCAAACAAACATTAAACAGAAACGATCAACGTAAACCTGTGTAAAGGCTTCAAAGTTGCGATTACCTCTTCTCTTTTTATGTTATATAATGTATCATGCTATATGAGAACTTGATGAGTGCAATTAATTAAGCCATTCCAAAGAGCTATTGCTGTGATTATCAAATCGCTATTAGACATCGCTTAATCATCCCTTTTTTCGAGACTTATACAAACCCTTAACAGTTACGCATATTCGGAAATTAACAAATTTGGCAAGTTCAACATTTACGTATTTGAAAAAGAATAAAACAGTATAAGATTCGGTGATTTTTTTGTCTCACATGTAGATTAATGGGACGTTTGTGTGCTAATGTTGTATGCTTTTATAAGAACTTAAAAGGTAACTTAAGCATCAATAGCCATTTACAGTAGCATAGTCTTAGGTTACTAGTGTATGTTGTAATACTTACTTATCACACAGATCCAAACAATTACCTCACAACAATAATCATTCGAAGTTTTGTCATTACGCAATGAAAATGGCCAACAATTAGATTGTGTCTACTATAAACGAACACCTTCACCATTTCTTACAAAGATACGTGTTTCCATTCCAATATCCATTTGACATGTTGTCTTTGTTTCTATCTAACACTGCCGTTTCAGTGAAACCACATTGAATGAATATTTTAATCAGGGTCCTTGCGACATAACATGTCCGTCAGTTTATAGTCAGCGACCCATAGAACCATACAAAAATATGTTCGATTCCCAAACCATAGACTTTTCTGCAGGGTAGACCATGTACTTTTACCATGTAATGTTTGGATCCTGTTGAGATATATAAACTGTTGATAAAGACATTGGTAAAGGGTTCAAAAGAGAACGTCAAGAAAATGGGAGGGATTGTAATTAGTGTTACTAATTAGTTCGGCTTATCGTTAATAAGATGTGTTATTAGCCGGGGGATGTATGCCGTCTCAAGACTTCGGTTGATGCTGGCTTGTTAAAAGTGAATACGGGTAGTTTATAGGGCTACATAAAACGATGTCCGTATATCCATGTCGCCTAACTGGCTGAACTCAGCGCTTCAAAGGTGTCGGAAATAGCGTAGACGCATGTGTAGCGGTATATTTAACAGTCTCTCTGAAACATTGCAAGCCAAACCCCTTATCAACATCGTTTCCAGAAATGAATATAACCCCGTTGTGTTTGCCATAAAAAAACAGAATATATTCTACAAAGATAGACAAACCGCATAGAAAGAGTAGGCGAATCTTACACAAAACTTCATAGTCAACTTTGTCAAATATTCATGCAATATTACTTTGGCACGGGATGGTAAAAGAACTGTTTTTGAACAATATGGATATACAGTTAGACATGCAATGATAAAGGAACTGTTTAAAACATAATGAATGGAACTAACTGTAGGAGAACACCTACACGTATAGTGCTCTACAGTTTTCTACTAACTACAGTTTATCTGCTAATCGTATCTACTCGGCAATCTCCGTCACAAGTCGGTAGATATACATCGCAAGCACTTCATGAATACATGTACACCAGAAATCCTGGGGTAATTCGGCTGTTTTCCGGCGGATAACGCACATGATTACAACATGCACACAGGCACTATATATTTATGTAAATACCCACAAAGTGGTTATATATCACAATTGAATGTTTTTCTTTAAATTTTTACATAAAAAATTATAATATCGACACATCTCTGTTTCATATTTTCTCAATCGTATCTTCTCGGTAATCCCCGGCTTGTGTCGGGGATTTCCGAGTAGATACGATTGCAAACGGATGTCCTTCGTCAATGGCCTACTTTCAAAATGGCTCCCCATTACCTCCTTATTTTAAGAAATGGCCGAGGTGTTCCGAATGTATATCTGCATTATAAAGATGTCATCAACAAACTAAAAAAGTGCATGCCAACATGATCTACTACTAATTGAAAAAGAACTGTAATATTGCCTACAATTCAAGGCAATGTAAACGTGATATATCCAAACGGAATAACATCACCATACGACTAAAGTGAGCATTTACCACCAGAAGATAGTCCCTTTTGTGTCAGGTCATGGCTTATTCTTCAATGTGTTCGTTCATTGTATAAACTGCGTTTTTTTTTGTATATATTGTGATATTCACAGTGATCAGCATATGACTATAGAAGGTCTTACATATTTGTGAAGCAGTTGCTTTACCATTACATTCAACGATTGTAATGTATTTCTGGTTATTTTGAAAAAGGAATGGTATCCTTTACTAAACGCCCGTATCTATCCCCCGTATAGCATATACAGACGGACAGATTCTGACTTTCAGAGAGTTTGTTTAAACTGGCCTCGTCGAATTCCGCCTACACAAAGCCATGGTGTTGTTGACTAAAGGGTAAAAATGCGAGCATTTGGAAATGATTACGGCTGCATCAGTTTACGTTATTTAGTTGTGTTCTTATTACAAGCTCCCCGCGGATTTTCGAATCTATTTCTCAAATCAACAGATGTAACGAGGCAATGAAATAAAATGTAACAGTAGGAATTCAACGCACACGTGTAAACTAAGCCCCTTGTAAACGATTCCAAAACATTCAAGCTGAGAGTCGAGCCGCCCATTCTTACCGGACCTGGAAAACTTATTCCGGATTTCCATGGTTCTATTTATCAAGGAACATTTTATAAAACAATAGTTGTAACTTGCTTGTTTCATATAAGTCAAGTTTGTTATCCATTTCAAGAGTGCGTTCTGTCGTTTATGCTAGAATCATATCTGCGAGACATAAGTTTCGTACATTTGACTTCCGTTGTCGAACTTCTCGGTTGACATTGCATGATACAATAGTATCATCCCAGACGATATCATTTTTTTCCTTTGACATACACTTTGTTGTACGAATCAAAACATGATTCTGTCTAATGGACAATTACAAAATACAGTTTATCTTTCAGTGTTAAGTTCGCTCCCGTTTTACCCTTCAGCAGACTAATCTTGTCAATAAGGCATGCGTATAACGACGTCTTGATGGGCGATTCATTGCCTCCACAAACCATTTACATATGCGGGCTAATCGCACGGGTAAGTACCGACAGTTAACACCGTTTACACACTATACACTATCAGCGATAAAAATGCCCGCTCTAAGAGTTTATTACTGATATGTGAGCAATGATATGGACTCTTATCTTTTTTCTTTTTCTTTTAATGATCAGAACACATTTCCCTTACGGGGTTAACGCACGACAGCTTGTGTCAGTTCCTAAAGGTTCAATCTCAGACTGGCTATCATAACAAAGGTTGCTGATGCGTTTTGCGCAATATCGGGAATCAGTATATTGACAAATACCAACTACATTGGAATCATGAAATTATAAATCTCAAAATGCATGAATTATGTTTCCTTTGTGTCTATCAAGAAATTGACAATACAATAATATTTAATTTTGTTTGGTAAATCAGATCTTTGGTAATGGCATTTTAGTACATGGCTTTCTTTCAAACCAAATTCCCTGCAGAGCTCAGCTTCGAAGATAATGAAAATGAACAAACGGATGAAGCAACTACGATTAAAATGCTAAAAGGAATACATCTATGGCAATTTTTTTAAAAAAAACATACCAAGCACAGTTAAAAAGAAACTGAGCTTTTGCAATGCTACAAGTGGAAATGAACAAGGGCACAGTTCCATCACTGTTTTACCAGCAAGGTCAAATAATTGGTCTTTACATCACAAAGACCTATAAAATACAAGTGAATTAAAAAAGCCCAATCAGTTTACAATAAGTTATTGTTGAGAGGAGAATATATACAATACGTTTGTCAAATAAAGCACTAGTATTTTTGTGTAATTTGTTATTATTTCTTTGCAGAACTGCAAACGTGGAGTTGCTGCTTCGGTCCTGCTTACACCAGAATATTTAAAACAAATGATACAGTTTCGCGGACGAGTGATTAATCATCCTGAACATGCGTGATACCCGAATGAGCTAAAGGTTTGTACTCGAAAGACATTTATAAATTTACTTTCGCAAAAAGAATATGATAATGATATTAACTTTTAATAACACCATTACCGCGAAATATTCATTTACAAGATAACTAAATTGCTGCCACGGATAATACATTTACAAGATAACTAAATTGCTGCCACGGATATGAAGAAGCGCCACGAAATAAGGATCCAGAACTCTCGGAAAATAGTGGACTATCAGTCAAGCCTGCAACAACACAGCAGCAACAAAAACACAAAGGACTCAAACATACCACACATAACTCATAGTCAGAAGATGTATTTCATTAATTAAAACGATAGATAAAAAGATAACGTTTTATGCGCTCAATTTCTCTTTAGAATCATTCCGAGCTTTAGAGACAATCTCTTCTAATAAAGTATTAAAATCTCGTCCTTATTACATGTTCGCTACCTTTTCTGATGGGTCAAGAACGAAAATCCTGCAAGGGAGACTGCGACAGAAGCCAAGTAAAACGATTTGCTACAATAAACAACAACAACAACAACAACAACAACAGCCACATGAGCACCAATAATACCGGAACTGCGCCATGACACTATCGTCTCACGCTGACATTTAGGATTGGGGCACGAACGACAACTTTACAAGGGAGGCTGCGAGAGAAGCCAAGTTAAACAACAGCGACAATAAAACTACAACAACAACAATAAAACCTGAACTACGTCATGACACCACCGTCTAACGCTGTCATTTAGGATTGGGGCACGAACGACAACTATACAAGGGAGACTGCAACAGAAGACAAGTAAAACAACAACAAAAATAATCAAACTACTACAACAACAATAAAACCAGAACTACGCCATGACGCCATCGTCTAACGCTGCCATTTATGATAGGGGCACGAACGACAACTATACAATGGAGACTGCAACAGAAGCCAAGTAAAACAACAACAACAACAACAATCAAACTACTACAACAACAATAAAACCAGAACTACGCCATGACACCATCGTCTAACACTGCCATGTAACCAAGGCCTGGTAACAGATGAAGACATCCTATCTCGCAGTATTTCCCATCACCATTACGGCCGTAATGGGAACTAGTGCGTTCTGAAGCTCCCTCCACACCATTGCCATATCTCGCATCGCCCATATCACGACTGAATAACGCCAGCATTACCCATTATGCATTTTAAATGTTCAAATTAGAGGAACAGCATTACGGCTTCAATTAAAAGAACATACTTTCGTAATAAAGAGATAATTGGTTTATTAGTCGGAAACCTGGTACCCCGCGTCGTTTGGAAAATTACTCGCAAGAAAATCATCAAGTTCGCTACATGACTGACATTCGGGAAACCATCTCCGGTATGAAGGGAACCAAACTGAGTTCCTGACTCCGGCAACGGTCTAGCAACAAGTTCTTTCTTTCTCAGCTTCCTTAACCCTTTCCCAAACAACAAATTTTCGACTGTCCGATATTGAAAGAGTTTTCAGACGATATTTCAAAATGTGATGAAATTGTAAAATATTCTTCTGATAGGGCAGAAAACGTTGTGGGAAAAGGAGGAGTTGCTCGTTTCCCACAATGTTTTCTAAAGTCGTGTGCAACAAAGTGGTCAAATGTCGTAATTATTTGGAAAAGGGTTTATATAAATTATAAACCAGAATATACAAATAACGAACATCACCAATGGTTTCAATACTCCATAGGCGCAGCACTTTGAGCAGTGCTTTGCATTCATTCATACCCTAGCTCAGTTGTTAATGCGGTATGATACCCCGATTTCCATAGTCCCCGTCTCTGGCCCGTATATAGAGAAACGTTTCGGAATGGTTCGGCCGGTCGACCGGGGAGTTACGTTGGATTTTATGCGTTTCGCTTCTATAAGGTAGATCCCTGCCACCCCATGCTACCATCCAGTGTAATTTGGTGAATTAACAAAATGAATTTGAACTCGATTTGAGCAATCCGCACGAAGCATCTGTATAGCGTATCTCATAATAAATGGGGCTATAATGACAAGCTAAATGTTTTCACCAGTTTTAAGAGGCTATTCTGAGAGACCGCCCGTCAACTCGACACTTCCGTCTACATACCAACTCTTTACAGTGTGTATCAATATCGAAAAGGGAATGCTCAAATATACCAATGGTGACTCGAATGACATAACAATTACAGTCAAACTTGTGTTAAGAGGCAAACCTATGCGACAGAGTAAATTAACTGTTTAAGACAGGTTGGCTGCTTAACACAAATTGATGTACACTATAATTCTATCAATGGGACTTTTTGTAGCGGCTGTTTAAGGCAGGTTGGCTGCTTAAAAGGGTGGTTCCTTAACACAAGTTAGACTGTATTTATGTTTCATCATGCATTTTGTTTTATTTGGATATAACACCGCTGCTATAAGTTGAAGTTATTTTGCGATTATCAGCTCATTATTGATAGAGGGGGACTTCCATGCTTTGATGTCCATAATGACCGGACCGAGACAGATAAAGGCATCATAAATCCGTCAGACAGCCTTTTGGTTAAAACATAGATAGGGTGTGCGTTCGTTTGTTTGTTTGGGACGGGTTTACATCGCGTCAATAATAGTTTAGTTTTATTACGATGTCTGGCTTATTAATCATGTAGGAGTACCCTCGAGCTATACTGTCTATAATGGCTTGGTCAATACAGGTAGCATTCGAAACACATCGGCCATTTCTTAAAATAACCTCGGAGGTAATAGGAAGCCATTTTGAAATGGTCGGCAACGAAGGGCATGTCCGTTTGCAATCGTATCTACTTGGAAATACCCGGCACAAGCCGGGGATTGCCGAAAAGATATGATTGCCAACATATGGAACAAAGATGTGTTGATATGATATTCTTTAATGAAAAGAGTAAAAAAGACCACATTCAATTGTGATATATATCCAATTTTTGTTTATTTAAATTGATATTTAGTGCCTGCGTGCCTGTAGTCATGTTGTAATCATGTGCGTTATCCGCCGGAAGTAAGGCGAATTACCCCAGGATTTCTGGTGTATTCATGAACTGCCTACGAGGTATATCTACCGACTTGTGACGGGGATAACCGAGTTGATACGATTGTACAAGTAGAGCAATCGACATCATGTTAGACAGCCGGGTAGGAGTTATAACTTATGGTTAGAACCAAGATGGATCGTCACACTAATTCCTTTAACATATGTGTGTCAATGAAGGAACACAAATACAAGGGAAAATAACATCTTGGGTTGCCTAATTCAGAAAGATTAACAGTCTACGGTTTTGTTCATTGCCCCAAACAAGATTTGTTTGCTGATCGAAGTTGAAAGAAACAGCAAATTGAAATAAAAACAAATCCTTAAAATCTGCATTTTCTTTGCGGTGATGAATATAGATTAATGTGACAACGATAAGAATTGCTCGCCATGAGCAATTTCTCCTTTCCTCACTCAGATTTCTAAAGTATTTGACTTCAGATGCGTTTAAACGAGGTACAATGGAAAGAGAGATAGCCGGCAGACAGCATGACAAAAACGAAAATCAACAGAACTCATCATCCCAAAAATCATATCAGGGATCCCTAGACATAGAATAGCTATCAAATGACTAATAAATAGGATTAGTTCCTAACATCCTATATCTCTGTGGTATTTCTTACCACACCGTTTATAAATACAGTGATTTCTCGTTAATCCGAACACGCCCGTTCCAAAAAAATATGTCCGAATTACCGAATCATCCGGACTAATGAAGTAGCGCATGTTCTTATACACATTAAGACATAAACGGTCTGTATGTACGTGTATACTTATAACACTTTAGCAAACGCCGAATTGTCGGCCGTCCCGAAAATAATCTTCTGATATGGCAGAAAACATTGAGGGAAAAGGAGAAATTGCTCGTCACGAGCAATTTCTCCTTTTCCCACAATGTTTTAAAAAGTTGTCTGCAACAAACTTGTCAAATAATTCCGTTCCCTTACAATTTCGTTCGGATTGCGAGACATTCGGATAATCGGGGTCCGGATAAACGAGACTTCACTGTAAATGTCACTAGCAAAATAACGTCTTTGATTGAAGAGCAGTTTAGTACAAGAACCGTAGAGTGGTTTTTAATAGAGAATAAATTGTGTTATTACCGATGTTAATAAGCTGCGATAGTGGTATAAACCATCAAAGGCATTCTATCCCTACAATTATAAACGTCCATAGGAAATTAGTGTAGACCTGATTTGATCACTAGAAAAACAGATTATTTTGATAGGTGGAATTTGGACTTAAGGAAGGTACTACTAAGAGACCTCTGTCATGTTTTTTTTTTATAGAAACCAGGGAACTTGAGAAGCAGGTATTGTATTGAAAGAGTTATCGCGTATCTTTCTTAAACTTGTGTAAATCACAGCTACAACATTCTTGATACATAAGTCAATTCAAATAAAATTAAAATAACAACATCTGCTTTGAAAACAAGAAGCTTGACAGCTAGTCTTAGGCATCTTGAACAAAGCATGTTTAAATAATGACATGGTCTTCATATGAGGCAAAACTTGTTGTATCAAAATAAATGATTCTGTGGTTTTATTTTAGAAGGAAACACCAAACTATTTTGCAGTCGACACGTTCAATGTATGTCGAATAGCTCGATAAGTTGAGACCGGCATGCCCTGTCAGGTGTCAGCACACGAGCAGTAAAGCACCATCAATCAGTAACTGTGATGGTAATTCGTAATGTGTATGGTCCGTACTTGTGAGCGTGGGCCGGAGCTCATTTATAGTATCTATAAAGTCACTGATGATAGGAAAACTAGTACGTTATGGTAGCCCGAAACTTCAAACAAGATAGATAATTAACACTATTATAACGGCAATAAAAGTAAAGATTGCCAATTAGTTACCAATAAATATGACCCCTTTTCAC
Organism: Cerastoderma edule; assembly: GCA_947846245.1. Taxonomy (NCBI): domain Eukaryota; kingdom Metazoa; phylum Mollusca; class Bivalvia; order Cardiida; family Cardiidae; genus Cerastoderma; species Cerastoderma edule. The sequence continues at coordinate 34,971,096 of OX401415.1, forward strand.
CTTGTTTATGTACTGCTTGAAGCGGTTACAGTACTGACGTTCTCTGTCGTACACCCTGATCTAAACAGACAGAAACGCGCACAAACAGGGGCACGTAGCATCACAACAAAAGAATTTGGCCTCATAGCGTTAGATGCATGACCAAATCCCGACATTGATACAGGATGAATTGAAAATTAATATAAGCAATACAGACGTCACCTTACATATAAGCATAGATGGTTTACATGTATTCTCCATAGAATTTGGTCACAGCCCTTATGTTTGAAGAATTAGTTGGAATCGAGATATACAAACATACTTATATCACACGATTAAAAGAACCCTTAGCCAGCTTGCGTTTACAACCATTTTAAAGCCTTTTCTAGTGACATATTACACATCAAATAACGAACCAACATATTCAATAAGGAAGTGGCCAATGACTGTGAATCTCTTCATTTCAGTAAATCAAGTTTACCATAGTCTGAAACAACAGTCTAAAGCTTATCAAATATATTCAGAAATAAAGTGTATGACTCATTCTGAACGACTGGGACTAGCACGACATTGAGAGAACCAATCGTATCTACTCGGCAATCCCCGTCACAAGACGGTAGATATACCTCATAAGCACTTCATGAATACACCAGAAATCCTGGGGTAATTTGCCTTATTTCCGGCGGATAACGCACATGATTACAACATGCACACGGGCACTAAATACGTATCTAAATACAAAAAAATTGGTTATATATCACAATAGATTGATGTTTCTTTTACTCTTTTCATGAAAGATTATCATATCAACACATCTTTGTTTCATATGTTGTCAATCGTATCTTTTTGGCAATCTCCGGCTTGTGTCGGGGATTTCCGAGTAGATACGATTGCAAACGGACATGCCTTTCGTTGCTGGCCTACTTTCAAAATGGCTCCCTATTACCTCCGAGGTTATTTTAAGAAATGACCGAGGTGTTCCGAATGCAAGAGAACCTGTCACAATGAATTGACAAAGACGATCATACGAGTAAAAGAGTAAGTTGTTTGGGGATAAATAAGAAGTGCTAGTACTCAAATGCACTAATTATCAATTAGTGATGTACTGTTAGTATTTAGCACGGTTCGGTACATTAGACACAGTACTGTATAAGATAGTTAATGGCACCAACTTCCATTATGAATTATGAGGCCTGTTTTGTTGTTAAATCAAACTCGTTTGTCTTCGTGTCAGATAAATTATCTCCCACCTACTCTCACGTGATACCGCTTAGTTTACAATTAGATCTATATCATCAGAGACTTGGCATTACACATCATACACACGAAAAACTATGGCATACAGTACAAACATAATCATGAGCTTTTTCGTTGGCTTTATAAAGGATAGACTTAGTAATGAAACGTATATGAGATGCATTCCAACTGTTTAATTATCAAAGATTTAGTGGTCTAAAAGAAATGGAAAAGAAAAGAAACAGGATGATACAAGATGCAGGGCTAATAAAACACTCATTGGTCTGAAAGTTGATCAGCTGGTCTGAACAGGATTTTGTTACGACATTTTGAAATTGTCTATCAGTATTTGTTGGCTTGTTTGTTTATATCAGATTTGATGCCGTGTAAACAATCTTTCAGTTATGGTTCTGAAGTGTCTTGCTAAAGGATATTCCAACAAAACCAGGGATACCGATGGAACCCCCAAATTCTTAGACCGCTACCGTAACCACTGGACCATGCTAAGTCTTCATACAGGTTTGTGTAGGAAAGGCCTATATATGGAACGATACTGTGAAGCATATATTCACAGAGCATCAAGTTTTTTTTTCTCTAAATTTTGTTCCATGTTATCCGATGCTCAAAGATCAACGACCGTGTTGTATATAAAGGGTACAAGTAAGATTTGTCTAAAGGCGGTTTATGGCTGGTATTGTAGAACTCTTCTTTAGCAGCCACAAATCTGACGAAATCATATTTGTAGAAAACTTATCATTATGGTTTTGAAGATAGTGCGTCGTTAATATTGACTATATAAATGCGTTTGCTATATAATTTGACTCATAGTTACACCACCTCGCTCGCATTTCGCTTTCGGAACGTATCCTAGTGTTGCTGCGACTTGTTAAAACTATTTTGTAATTACGTATGAATGTATTTGTTTATGTCATATTTTGGAAATGCTTGTCGAACATGCCATTAATATGGTGATATCATTTCGAGATACTCGCTGTGGAATCTATATTTGAAGGAGCACAACAACAGCATTTCTTGATATATCTAACGGTTAGAAATCCCCAGTCTGTTGAAGTAATCTCCCTTTGTCCGGTGAAGTTTTCACACACGTTGTATTGACTAACGGCCGCGGGGCCAATATCTAGCGGTAATACAACTCAGATGGTGTTTGCAGCGCTCTTAGTTATTCTGATTGATGACTAGAAATTCTGATCATGAAAATTCAGCAAAATGGGGAAATATACATGCTAATACGTCCTTGTAATTTACATTACACAGTTTAGTCCGAACCGACGCATTAGTCAGATGGAAGGAACAGACCGGTTCCCATTGTTGTTTCTACAATATCCTCTCAGGGACACGTACGCAGGGAGGACGGGAAACTGTTGTACAGGGCGTCTCCCAGATTGTGTATGGAGATCTATCCTTCTTGTCAACAACAACACCACCACCACCAACAACAACAATAATAACAACAGTTTGTGTCGATAATGAATACTTAATTAAATTGACCATATTTTAATTCACCTGTTTTGTAACAAAGTTCATGGTTCATTGAAAAGACAAGCAGTCGTTTCAGAAGTTTTTCTTTATTCATTGTTTCTGGAATGAAAAGACAATATCGCAATATCCGTATAAGATGGTAAGCGTTCATTAAAACTAGGGGCGAGTCGCTATTATGTAATGGCTGTTTTCTGTTTTATTTGATTTTAAATGATTATGTCAGATGGGCCTTTGTTATCGCTGCCATGAAATATAATTTGATTCGAAGCAGGATACCTTCCCGTCTAGGCCTGTACGATTTGGGCATGCACAACGTCATTTTTGTAATTACAATTTGTTTCAATCATTTGGAAAGACGGACGGATGGGAAGGTGGACAAACGAAAAGGCGGGCGGGTGGAACGACCAACAAAACAACAAACCGACCAAAAGATGTACATAAAAACAAAACGACTGACAATCAGATGGATAATACGGCGAACGTACAAAACAAACAAACAGAAGGAGACCATAAGTATCTAAAGGCGAGCAAGTCGACAAACAGACATACATGCAGACATACACAACTACATACATACATACATGCACACATGTACAGACGCAAATATAGACAGCCACATACACATACATACACACATACAGGCACAAAGGCCGGCATGCATACACATTTACATAGACACACATAGACAGACAGACAGACACAAATACCCGCATACATAAACACATAAAGAGAGACACATACAGACAGGCACAAAGGCAGACATGCATACACATTTACAGAGACACACATACAAACAGATAGACAGACACAGACACACATACAAGTGTGTTCGGATAAATGGGTTAACAAGATTCCCACCCGGCGTTTTAACGACCTCCGCTGATAAACATCGGATACATCGTATATAAAATCACTCCAGATGACCTGCTAAATGGCTCGGACCCCAAACCTCCACTATTATGCATCTAATTTGATATTAATGGCGGTCATTCGGCGTATGAAAGCATCCATTTAACTTTGAAATGAATGCCTACCCGGTTTGTCGCGATCCCTATCTGCGGTTTGAGTGACAGGTAACGAGTGTTAAAATAACCATAAATTGTTATTTACATTTAATAGGGAAAAGCCTCTCACATATAAGGGGCGAAATTCGCGTAGATCCTCTTTCTAACACTATATTGTATTTCATGGAAAATTAATATAAACTTGGCGACATTCCAAAAAGTGGTATGCTACAAACTACGAGTTCCATCATAACAATAAGTGACCATCTATATTTATCTAAAGTACAGTCGATGTGCTTAAAAGTGACCAATGCCATTTTGTGGGTAAAGACCATGATATGTATGAGCGAACAATGTATTTTGATACTTAAATTTGTTTTCTGTGTCCGATTATAATCGAAATTTGTCTAATGGCCAAATAGGTTGTATAAATTTGCTGAAAGCTATTTTAAGCTTACAGTCTGATATCATCCTTCAACCAATTACAGACCCATCGAGACGGTCCGTTCCAGTACAGAACATCACGTAAACTCAATCGAGTTTTATTTTATTTCTCTTTTTGTAGGGTTTACATCGCGTCAACATTACTCCAGTCATGTTGCGATGTCCGGTTCATAATGATGGATGTAAGCCCCATACTTAACTGTCCTCAAGGGCTGGTCAAGCCAGGTGAAACCATCGTAAGTCAGTCTTGAAACTACCCATCATGAACATCGAGTTCAAACACGAACCCGAGACTCATGTATCATGAGCAAAAATCTACTGTAAGTCAAACATAACCATATTCCAAAATTCCTTTTAGGATATCGAACATTGGTAAGTCATGCAAAGAAATATTTTGTTGAATAAGTTACTACATGAAGTAAAGAAAGGCCCACAGTAACCCGGATGGATTGGGTTCCACCCTGAACTGCCCCAGGGTGCCCTCTCTATAACTACCCAAGGGACCCTCTATGTAAGGACGCGGGCGATGACTACCATCGTTTCTCATATCAATGAACGCTTCAGCAAAGTTGCAATAAAGAAATTTCCCACAAAAAGATTTCATGAGAAGATAGGAATGAGTTGATGACATGGATAGCGATATAACTCCAGCCTAATTACCGCTCCGTATAGAAAGGGAGGCCATGGGAATGTCATGTCCGTAAGGGGGTGTATGTGCGTTCATTCGTCCGTCCGTTTGTGTCCATTCTTGCTCAACCTTTTGTCTAGAAGTATGGTCACTACGCATGCAAAGCGTTGTATACGTAACAAGAATGGTCATTTAAAATTACAAGTGGGTCTAAGATCTTCTAAAACAAATGGTATACAGTGAAATGATACTTCTAATATACTTAATCAATCGCTAAATGTGAATGGATGAATTATGTCTTAAGGCGCATCGACAGCTAAGGTCTTTTAGCGCGCATTATGATAATGCGGATGAACGTATATTGAATTATTTACAGACTTAAATGTATATGGTTAAAGAAAAATAAATAAGGATCTGTAATGAATAATTGAAAGTAAATAGATATGAGCTATTGCTTTCGGATGTCTTTTTTTTAATTGAGGGCTGGCTTGAATGTATCTGGTTTGATTGTACCACAGCTATATCTTTATACAGCTCTTTAATCATATTCGTATTGTTGAACGTACAGATGACCCCTAAAACATTCAATTGCATTAAACTAACATGTTTATCTTCAAATCTTCTCTCTTCGAACGTTTGATTCCTAGTGCCTGTAGACCATGGGTGTTACACGCACCGCGGTAAACCTGAACGTTCTGCTGCATGAAACAATGCTAATAGAATAAAAAATGGTCGGGCAGGACCTTGTGGAGGAGAGCATTTGACAACCTTCATAGGAAATAACCGATTGGCAAAACTTAATTGGTATAGTTTAATACTAAGAGCATCCCAAGTTTATCTTCTCAAACGTGAACCTATGAGGAATGAAGGATGAGCATGCTTTGAATATATTACTCTATGGTAATTGTTCGTTTTTTTTGTTGTTATGGTTTAACATCGCGTCAATAGTATTTCAGTTATATCTCAATTCCTGGCTCATGGTCAATGGAGGAAGTCCTGAAGATTGAATGCCCTTCAAAAAAAGAAATTTTCTATCCGTTCGTCTACTTCTTATGTACCCAATATAAACGATATTTACTGGTTACTTTGCAACATCTTTGAATATTTCACACAAGACATTCACAACCGTGTAAAGATATTCAACCATCTTATTCTTGAACCATCGTCTACAGCTGTGACAAAGTCTCATTATAACGCCATCAATATAATGAAATGTTCACTCGATTCCTATTCAGAAAGCAATGTGATGAATAGATTGTTGACAGTATCTTTGGCGAATTTAGGCGAGTACAGGGTACCGTTTTACTAAACAGTTTACGCTTAAGACTTGCGTAAGTCTAAAACAACAATTCCTCTTATTTCAATATTGGACGAAGCAATATTGCAAAGTGACACATCATTGGAATCGTCTCTCCGAGACGCTTCCAATGAAGTGCCACATTGCAACATTGTACTTTCATTGAAGATACTATCCATGTTTATGAATTATGACTTACGCAAACATTTTCCGTAAGTTGTTTAGTAAAACGGGCCCCAGCTGTATAGTGTGAAATAATTAGTATATACATGTATAAGCTATTGTGGGAATATAATGATCGCGTGAAGAATACTTTCCCAATCAACTTTTTGTCAAAGGTACCACAGCGTGTTTAGATAGTGAAACAACTCAAAGGCTCTATGTACCCTTTGTTTATTCTTCATATGGTCAAACGCAGTATCAACAATTTTTCATTCATAATACAACTTTGCTGAATAGTAATATGATAGGACAGGGAAAGCTGGCTTGTAGTCATAGAGAAGCAAAATCGAAAAACGAACAATGTAAATTAACTCACAGAACGCGATTTTTGTTCCAAACGATATGCCACTCTTAGTGCCCCAAGGCGGTGTCACACCCTTAGATTATCGAAGATATTGAAGACCTAAAACAGGATCCGACATTAAAGTTTTTAAAATATGGAAAACCAATTTTATCGAGGCTCTTTTTACCCGTGCACCGTTCGTTAGTTAATTTGTAAACGGTGTAGGGTATAAAGGATTTATATGAATATTAATTAACGGTGAGTCGCGATGATTCCTATCTCATTTGAATAAATGTTAACCGGGATCAGATTTATTAACTGGGCAGGAAACGCCATGGTGAGAAGGGCCTGGTTAGTGTGATGTAGATAGACATGGTATGAAGGGAAACTGTAAACTGACACCGTCATTTTTCACACTTCCTTCAAACATAATTACCAGCACACACACGTTACTCAAATAGATATCATAACAGCGACACGAGTAGTTTCATATTGTATATAGTACATTTACTACAAAACTAGTATATCAGTATCTATTTCATATATTAAACTGGGTTTACCAGAGCAAGCAGTTTAATGCAATGCCAATTTCTTCCGTATTGAGCATGGTTTGACTTAAAAGTTATGGTCTATTGTTCATTTGTAAATCGTAAATGAATCACACATGGTTTGACTATGCAGAATTAAAATGTTGAATACAAATTCGTTGTACATGTTCAAAGACCAAAAAAAATAATTCTGAAATATTGAATTTTTCATAATTATCATATCTTTCAAATAAATGCTTGACAACTTCTTCCACTACAGTACCTATACTAGTACCAAAGTTATATAAGAAACAACCTTTTTATTTATTCGATATTATATTTAGAATTCCTTGACGACGGTTTCTGTGGTGTTTCAAGTTTAGAAAATGCAATATGGGTTTACAGTTCAAGTTAGCCAAATGTCTACGAGTCAACATTTTACACGTTTTGTTAAAGGCACTGTCATACTTATCTTCACTCGTCACTATACACTCTGTATTATGACAAAGTCGATGCTGCTATTAACGAAATACCCAAAATATGCTGCCTCGTTTTTTCTAACGTTAAACACCAACGAGGTTTTAAGAGGTTTCTGAATGCATTTTGAACACGAGGTGTCCGAATGCATTCTGAGTACATACGCAAACATCGTGAACGATAGTACCGCCGAAATGCTGCAAACGGCTACATAAGTACTACCCTAAGCAGCGATACTTTGAGTTCTTTCTTTAAACATATTTTAGTGGCCAAAATAAATATTGTCACAATATAGAAATACAGTACAAATCATAAAAAGCAAATGGGTTGAGTTACAAGTTCTAAAACTTAGTAACAGTTCTCTCGTTTTGATATATATGTTGCAACATTGGTCATGGCAACATTCAATTATGTTATGAGCAAACCATACGTATTCTTCTTAGAATAAAAGAAACCTAACAGAAATGGTGAGAAAACATAAGATATGTGAAGGAAACAGAGAATATAATAGCAAAGGAGCAGGTTTGATGAGGCAAAGAGTTTTAGATGTCAAATTTCAGATTAGTGTAAGAAAGTGTAGAAATAAGAATGGATAGAGTATAACAATGGTCCATTTGATTTGAGGCAACGAATTAAAATGTTTTGTTAACTTTATGTATTGATGAACAGCCTCGAGAATCTCTTGGTCCGGTAGACTGTTATCTTCAAAAAGAGATAAACGTGCATTTATGGGATATAATGCATGAGTGACTGTAAACAACATGGTTTTCTAAATTTCGTACTTTTCACATCGGAAAAAGTAATGTTTTCGAGTTATCCAACTTTTTCTTGTGGAGATATTATTCCGGGGTGCAATCGGGATTCACCGAAATTCACGACCAAGTCAACGTAGCAGTGTCTACATTGTCAACATTGCATGTAGAACAGTCTGTACTGATTCGGTGTGAAATACGAACTTTCAAATAGATGAAAAATGTCTTCTGAGTTAGTGGACCAATGTCGGAATTAAGTATAACCGAAACACCGGCTCTATCTGTTTATCAGATTTGCATCTACACTACACAGTCACCCGGTGACAAGACTGTTCAATTTATGTTTACTTCTACGGAAATAAATCATCCATTGTATTCAACAAGTATACCAAGCTGTTGCCAAATTTGAAAATTGGTTTGCATAAATTTGAGTAATGATCTAACACAGTGTATGATTGAATTGACCTTTAGCATAAAGTACGGTGCCTGATGTACCAAGGCACCGTAAATTCGCCATCTGTGATCTCAATTAATGTATATCGTCACATGGGGGGGTCCTTCTAACACATTGACAGAGACACTCTATGTCTTCCCAATATCGAAATGGTTTTATGTTTCAACGTGTGATACATGCTCCAAAAGAAATCAGTGTATCGATGCAAAAAATAAGTTAATGTAATCTGTTTTTATGACAAGGAGAGGTTGTATCTTTAAATGGTTACTCTAACATAATTATTATGCACATACCTGTGTTTAGATACGATGTTGTAACCTCTTGAGGCTGGTATTTGGTTGGCCACCAACCCAGAACAGATACGGTAGTAACATTTCTTCTAAAACGTTGTTGTGCTGTCTATAACACTTTGCCGCGCCGTGTCAACAACGTTTCCTTCTTTGCCAGCAGCGAACTGTAGAAAGAATGGATGTAGAAGTAGAAGTTTTACACCTGTTACCTCTCCCCGTTCGAAACCCAATCAAACAATGGCGTATGACATATCCCATCTGTATCGATATGAAGTTACCCTGATTGGCCAATTATGTGTCCTAACCCATTCCTCCACCATACCTCAATGTGTCATATCTACTGAAAAATACATTAGAAACACATTGTGACTAACGGATAAATCGCTTATGATGAGCAATTTATCCATTTGTCACAATGATATTTAAACAATATTACAAACAACATGTACATTTGTCTCGCTATTCAATTTTTGTCGACTGGTTTTTTTTTCAGTTTGGACCAATCAGAATTGTCAAGATGGAGGAATGGGGGATTGAACAAGCATGCCTCTGTGAGATGTGTTAACTTCACCCCTTCTTCACACCTACAAATCCCTTACACGTGATCCCATAAACACAAATACCACAATGTCCGTTTGTAAATGATTCGCTCGTACTGAATATACAACAAGCATGTTGTGGGAAGAACGGTTCGCATGGCAGAATGGAACTTGGCTCTCAGACTTTGAGACAGGCGTTTGTTGGATGGTTTCTGGTGACAAATAAAGGTAACGAATATTCGCATAAATCACTTTATCTTGTTGGTCGGGATTCTATTTGTTTGTTATCACCGAATGTAGAAATAGATCGATTCACAAATGTTGCACTGCTTAACATCACAAATCAGTCAAGTTTTCGATAAACAATTCGATTTAACATCACACATTAGTTAGGTTTTGTATAAGTATTAGATCATTGGCCAGTCGACAGCAAACACATTTCCCGTATCGATAATTATATACTTGAACCATATATCCCAAATGGTTATGATCGCGAGGCACACGTTTTCCCCCCAAGATATACGAGACAAAGGTTTACTGTCGACAGTTTATGGACTCTATCATAAAAAATAAGTCAGAAGAAGAGACCAATTCGATAAGAATCCGTTTAACCCTTTCCCAAACAACAAATTTTCTACTGTCCCAAATTGAAAGAGTTTACAGACGACATTTCAAAATGTGATGAAATTGTAAAATAATCTTCTGATAGGTCAGAAAACTTTGTGGGAAAAAGAAAAATTGCTCGTTACGAGCAATTTTTCCTTTTCCCTCAATGTTTTCTTAAGTCGTCTGCAACAAAGTCGTCAAATATCGTTATTGTTTGGGAAAAGGGTTAAAAGTTATCATCAGCCGTTAGAAGCACTAAGTCCCAATATGTCGTCGCCCATGATGGAAAGGCCCGATGCACCAATGTTAGCTGTTGATATCGCATGTGTTATTATTGTATGATTTGTTTATTTGAATTATAGTTCAATAAACTGCCTGTTTGTTGTTTACATTCGTTTGGATAAACCTGTCTCTTGTGGTGTACTTTTAGTTTGGAACTCAATCAGTTAAACAATTTAATCAATCATACATTTTGATGTTAGTTGGATACTTCCCAGCTAATTAACACTTAGAATGCTGGATAATTTTCTAAAACTAGATTTTTGTGTTGACTGCTTTCCAAAACCTTGGATATCTACTTAATTTTAATGAGGAAAGATAGTCAGAGTAGCAAACAGGTTAGATCACAGTCCAGCCGCCAATTTACTTTGGGGCTGGCCTGGATCTAACCTATTTGCATAAGCAAGAAGTCGGTTCCAGCACTATAAGGGTTAACATTAAAAAAAACCACGTCTGAACTATCCACTTCATCATATCCATAGACTTGATTTTGTTTACCTTGTTTACCTTGTTTACCTTGTTTACCTTGTCCCGAGATCAATTCTAGGCTGAGCCTCTCTGATCCGTATTGGATTTATTTTTTATTCCGCTTGTTGTATTATATGACGATTCAAACGATAGTTATCTTATTTCATCGTGACAGCCCAATGTACATATATACACTTCCATGGGTGAAAGTCGAAAAACTTAAAAAACATGAAATCTGTAGTTTATAATCCTGAAAAGGCATATTTGCTATAGCATTATATAGGGTCAAAAAGTCTCAAAAACCTGAAATTCAGGAATAATCCTGAACAATTTCACCCATGCACTTCTGTAATTGTTTCTACTGCGACCTACTACTCACACCCACCATCCCCGAACGACTGACTGCTTTTCCATAACAACACAATCGTTCATATATATAAATACACAATTTCGTCGGAGTGTCTTTGAGTAAGACACTACGGAGCCCTAGTACTGGTGGACTCAAGGAAAGCCGCAATAAACGTATATCTAAATTACTATTGACACGGCATTAAACCCCATATAAATAACTGACAATGCTACATTGGCTTTCACGTTTGAGAAATCGTCGGTCAGACCTGGGTTCGGACATGGAACTGTTGAGCTCGGAGTCGAACTTGCTACTCACTGATCTGTAGGTACTCGGTAGCGTACATGTTAAAGTCGATATGACACGCAGAAATGATATAACTTTCTTTTCGTTTACCACGAACAATGAACATATATTTTCTGGCGTACCGTGTTAGAAGCAAGTCCTTGACAACATACTGTCTGATTATCCAACAATAGGCAGGTTGAACTGTTTGGTCTTTTCAGATCAGTTAGACAACAACAATTATTCTAAATGAGTTCAAGAAAGGTGAAACATTGCAATTACAATGTGTACCCCCTCCATAACAAAAAGCTGTAAGTCTTAAACGCCACGAATATGTATACATAAATAATATTGCGTCCAATTTCCTAATTTTGGGATTTTATAGCAGGCAAAGGTAATGGTTGACCACAGAATATCAACAACAAAAAATGTACACTTTGTAATATTTGGTAAAACTAATCAAAGAGACAAATAGATCAGTCATTCACAAGATACAGTGTGTCCTTTCGACATACTTAAAGAGTATTTTTAGCGTGTCAACATGATTTATTATTAAGGAATGGTTAAATGGAATATGTAAGGTATTATTTTAACCCTTTCCCAAACGATAACGACGTTTGACCACTTTGTTGCAGACAACTTTAGAAAACATTGTGGGAAAAGGAGAAATTACTCGTAACGAGCGATTTCTCCTTTACCCGCAATGTTTTTTTCCTATCAGAAGATTATTTTCCAATTTCATCACATTTTGAAATGTCGTCTGCAAACTCTTTCAATTTGGGACAGTCGAAAATTTGTTGTTAGATATTGTTATTATCAACCATTTCGGAGATGGCAACTAAATCATGTATATACGTAAAGTGACAGATTAATAAGGAACACCAGTGTTGTGGACATCACAAGCATTGGCTATATGGATTGTGTCCTGCATTAATCCTTTCCCAAACAACACATTTTCGACTGTCCCAAATTGAAAGAGTTTGCAGACGACATTTCAAAATGTAATGAAATTGAACAATGTTCTTCAAAAAGAGCAGAAAACCTTGTGGGAAAAGGAGAAATTGCTCGTTACGAGTAATTTCTCCTTTTCCCACAATGTTTTCTAAAGTCGTCTGCAACAAACTCATCAACTGTCGTTATTGTTTGGGATATGGTTAGGGTAATTATAATGTTACAATATTGCGTGCTTTGTTTGCGGCCGCTTGGTTTAGTATCAAAAGTATCAACGAATGCTCATCATTCCAGTTACTTTTGGCGCGACGCTCCAGAGAATATGGAAAGCATGGTACAAGTAATTGAATTAACAACCATTCAAAAACCATTTTATCATATCTAACATGCTAAAAATAAAAAAAGAAATGTGCACTGTTTTATTTCTTATAAAAGACACGTCGACCCAGATGATTGATTAATGCTTTAATGGGGGAGATGCACCTCATATTTCTGCCGGCTTCTTGTACAATGGGTTCTCCTTTATATGGGTAGACCATAACGGCATGAGAACATGTGCTGTCATACAAAAGCCTGATTCCGGAACAAATTACCTGCCTTGGCAGAGGTGGTGAAACTTAATTTTTGATTTATTTGTCGTAATGCTAAATCCCTTCTGCCCTTGTTCGTATAATGGAGAGAATTTTAGTAAAACATTTATTTACTTGTCCGTTTAACCGTGGCAAGGCACATTTCCTAGCCTAGTACTGGTAGGTCGTCCAGGGAACATATACTATAATGCTTAAGAGTATGTACTGTATATTGATAAATAGAAAATAATAAATTAAGGTTTTCGGACAAGCTGAACAATATGGACAGCTAATTTTGACATCACTGTTCTATTTTTGACGATATATATGTCGTTGGTGTTTATCTCATTAAAACATTAGAAGCTGATAAAGTCCGCATCGAACAAAATATATAATATACGTGATTAAACTATTTCATATTCCTTCAACTGACGACTAAAGAAGCAATGGCGATTTAAAACGAAGCTGTTCGGAAAGAGCATTTGCTCCTTATTTCTTAATGGTTTCTACCTAAGTAGTGCAAAGGTAAATGTTGATTCACATCGCTTATGCTGTTTCTCTAGCGCTGTTATCAAATTGAAACGGTTATGAAATTACGTATGTTGAAATGGGTAAACACGTTAAATGTCAATAATACAGTTTTTCCCATCCAGATCAGGTCTTGATTATAGTGTGATCTGAACCGTTCTGTTTCATAGAACAGAACAGAACATATTTTATTAAACAAGTACATAGTACATAGTCATATTATACATAGTTTGTACAAAGTATTATACCATGTGGTTTTTAAGGAAAGTTATACTAAACACGAAAAACAATATTTGATTATCAAAGAGTGAAGAAATTAGTAAAAAAAAAGGTAATTTAGATTGTTGTGTATGATTATGAACGCTAAAAGAATAGTTGACGAGCCTCCAATGCCGCTTTTATGTATTTTGCCAAATTAATTAGTAAAGCTTCATTATTTGTAGACATGAGAGCATTGAACTTAAAAACAGACGATTTTTTTTATAGTAATACTCAGTAATATATTTTTTTCTGGTCTTTTCTAAGGCTTTACAAATACAGATAAAATGATAAACGTCCTCAATGTCATGGGATGTGCAACACATACAAAATCTCTCATTTCGAGGTATAGTATTCTGGGTGTAACGCCCTGTCTGTATCCCTAGAGAGTGTGCCGATAATCTCATTCTCTGTTTCATAGATCAATCGGTAATTTCGTACAAGCTGTTTTCCAACTTTCCGAATTCCAGATAAGAAGCCAAATAAAGTCTTTTTTCATTTTGCAGTTAGAATTTTAAACAGTCAATCCTATTTATCAGCATTCATTAAAAAAAGCATTGACTACTTGGTTCGAATGAGTTTCAAAGTTACATGATTAAAGTCATCCTTGCGCTCATTTACACTTAAAATATGAAAGTTCTAAAATAATTGAAAATTAATTTAAAAGTATTTTAAATCCCTTATTACAGGGGAACTGAGACTGTAACACGTTCACATGATGCTTTTAAAATAGTGAATACTATACGGTTTGTTTACAATTAGCAATAAAACTAGGTCAGTCAAGAAACCTTGGGAACAAGTTAAAAGCCAAGAAATTCTCCATTTTGAATGTTCACATTGTTAATATTGGATAAATGACAGCATTTGTATATGTTTCACATAATTTTTCTAACCAGGTGATCACCACTCGTTTATGCGAGCACTCCTTGCTATATTAGATGTTACTGGAATGTAAACAATGAAGTTAAATTGGTGGGCACCAAATTTGTGAAAATAGCACCTTGAAAAATAGATAATAAATTTTGCAGGTGTTATACTGTCATGATCCTGTGGTTATTTGCTTTGTTTCAACATATTTCATTACTCATATTATCCAGTTTTACAGTTTTTCTAAGCGCTAGTATGCTTTTAAGGGAATACATGTAATAAAGAAAAAAATAAACTAAACAAACATTGTATCTAGACCTGTGACTGTAGTGGTGCGGATCAGAAAATCGAGATGTTCCGGTTGATCCCAATCCACACGTGATGAACATATTTTCCTGGTCGTATTATTACAGACTGGCTAAATAGCTATATTAATTGTACTCACCAAGTCCAGCCTTAAGTCTGCAACAAATGCTCCAAAACCATTGCTTGAGATATCATGAAACACTGTAGATAGAAGGATAATCAATTGAATTGGTAAGGCGCTTTATTTGAAATGAGGTAGTATTTTTCTTCCTTTTCATAATTTAAAAAATAATGTTTATGATATAGATTAATGTCAAATTTTGTTGAAAGCCGTTATAGTTCAACTGATCGTTCTCCGGTATGAGAATATTCTGCTGATTCAAGGCGAAAGCTCCAGAAGGCCACACATAATTCATAAAAGTGCAAAGCAGACGACAAAAAAAAAAATAGAAATGAATAAAATCCTTTTCTGTATGACATTGGGTAGAAACCAATATGACAAAACGGCTAATAATCATCTAGATCAATTATTTATTTTGTCACAGTGGTTTCTAAAGTCTTCTGCATCAGATGCATGAAAGCGAGTTATTCAAAAAAGAATTAAACGCAGAAGTGTCATGGCGATTTCACCTCCGTCTTTTTCACTTCGGAAGAAGCCAATCGCGGCCATGTCTCGGGGTTAGAGTCACGATTACCGCCGATGCACGCCGAGTGATGTACTTCCGGAGAAATGAGATCTAATCGCTGTACAAACGCTGGTTTTTAGAACGATAGGTTCACGCCCATCGCAGACAGAATGGCGCCGACGGCGAATTGTCTCACTTGAACATTTGAAGTGCTTTTAGAAAATTTGAAAATCTGAATTATTTTAACTACTTAAGTAATTACGAATTTTTATTAGACAAATGTACACGAAGCTAGACCCCCCTTCGGTACAGAGCTATCTAGTAACTCTACAGATTATCAACATTAGCTGGTTCCTCAAAGACATTAAGTATCTCATGACGCGATGCGCACCAATATAGAGATGAGTTGGTACCTGTTTTATAGTATAAGTACTGGTCTATAAATCTATATTCGTCAATATGCCGCTTTAGGACTTTTATCTCATTTAGAGTATTATTGCAGCGAGTTGCAGTATATAAGGACATACCCATAATCCGCAGTTTTAAAACTCATTCTTTTGTCGGATTAATCGTTCGTTATACATCGGTCGAGGCCGAAATTATTTGTAATAAATCGAATAGTTCCGGTTCCGATTAGTGTATACCGAGAACGACCGATGTAATTCGACGAAAGAAAATGTTTCAAAATAGCGGATTATGGGTATTATACCTTTAAACCGACGTAATGGCATCTTTTATTTAGACTGCAATAGCAAAATTTATCCAATTTATGAAAAACAACCCATCTATTAAAAGTCTTAAGTTAACCAGGGGTGTTAACAAATGTTGCCGGATATTCCTAGAAAATACAAAGAGGTTCTCATTAAGGAATACATTACCATAATACTCCAAGAACTGTTTGTTTCAACTCATTTACCTTACACACGGAACCCATTAATAGCTGTTAAGATATTTAAAAGGTATATTTTGAAGTAATTTGACCATTACTCTATAGACTTTAACCCTTTCCATTACAACAAATTTTCGACTGTCCAAAATTGAAAGAGTTTGCACACGACATTTCAAAATGTGATGAAATTTGGAAATAATCTTCTGATAGGGCAGAAAAAATTGTGGGTAAGGGAGAAATTGCTCGTTACAAGCAATTTTCCATTTTCCTACAATGTTTCCTAAAGTCGTCTGCAACAAAGTGGTCTAATGTCGTAATTGTTTGGGAAAGGGTTAACCATGTTGAAAAATGGTTTATCCTTTCCATGAGTGGCTGTATTGCCTCGCAAATGCTCCTATAATGTGAAGCGCATATTTGTCCCAATTTGGTCATCAGGATATGTGTTGAGTAACAAACACATTAAATGGAAGTACATCATTAACTGTAAAGTAATGAGCAGAGTTGATCGCATGCATGTGTAGTTGTATTATTGAGCATCTGATTGTCCCAAATATTTGTAACTCAAGAAAACAACTGCACATAAACTGTTAAATAAGCGTCGTCAATGCTTAATTTCGTTAATCAATGTTTTAAATGAGCATTTAATACAGAAATGGCATCAAGAAATACTCCAAGAAAGCTTCAAAATCAAAATTGCTTTCATTTAGCTTTTGTGCAAGGCCGAGCTCAGATACCTTCGTTTACTTTAACCATAGAGAAAAGTCAGCAAATAATTCATAATCTAGTGCACTGCATGCATGGCCATTTAAAGGAAATCACATCCTAGTAATTGGATAATGTAGTGTAATGGGATATACACGAGAAACGCATATCAGATAATAGATACTGCATTAATATTTCCGTTGATATGATTTTAATTTCCAGAACTTTTCGTCCTACAAAGTGCACTACCCATTTACATAGAGTGTCCCCGTACGCCTGAGTTTGAGGTAATCTAAGTATATTTTTATGCCAAATATTACTACCAGTTTACTTCCGGGAGGCTCCAACTAATGACTCGTTAAAAAAGCATTATGAAATGATGTGTTGAACTCCATAACGATGAAGTCACTTCTTGAGATCTAGACAAACGGGTTAAAGCTATACAGTCAGTCTTGGAATGAAAATGAGAAGTTAAAAAATGAGTACAATTCTTGAGACGATTCTGAAAGGGACGCGGTTTTATTTTTTTAACTATGCAGTAAAGCAAAACTTTTCCTTAAGTCGCTCAGTAAAACGGTACCCTGTTCCGAGCGTTATATAGAGATAGAACGACTCGATGGGATTTTGAGAGAGTTCTATCGGGAATTAGTACAGAGTTAATTCCCGAATACATCAGCAGGCTGACAGGCTAGAATTAAGGCCCGGTGGTTTGCTGGCTCAATAGCGCCAATAAAACTCTCATAAACCGGTTATTTGGGAGGACAGACAAGACGGTCCTGGACATTTTGGGTCCCGTAAAGCCCGGAAATGTAGGTATAGACCTTCTCTATTATACCTTTCCTAGCGCAATAAAACCCGTCAATAAGTGGCCTTAATTGTCTCTAAACGTTCCTCGGAATTTGTTGATATAGGTAAAACGAAAATCGTTAGACTATTAACTCGTACTATTTGTTTCTGTGTTTTGTTTGGCAGCGCAACTAAATAGAATAAAGAAAGAAACTCGGCAAACAAACACAACGCAACGTATGGCAACTATTTAAACGTCCAACCAGGACTTTGTCACCTCATATAATGCTGGGCTGTGGCCAATCGGAACACCTCGGCCATTTCTTAAAATAACCTCGGAGGCAATGGGGAGCCATTTTTGAAAGTAGGTCAGCAACGAAGGGCATGTCCGTTTGCAATCGTATCTACTCGGAAATCCCCGGCACAAGCCGGGGATTACCGAGAAGAGCCGATTGACAAAATATGAAACAAAGATGTGTTGATATGATCATCTTTAATGAAAAGGGTAAAAACAACATTCAATGGTGATATATAGCCAATTTGTGTGTATCTAAAATACATATTTAGTGCCTGTGTGCATTTTGAGTTATCCGCCGGAAATAAGGCGAATTACCCCAGGATTTCTGGTGTATTCATGTACTGCCTACGAGGTATATCTACCGACTTGTTACGGGGATTGCCGAGTAGATACGATTGGGGCTGTGGCATGATACGACCATTTAAGCAAGAAATCGAATACATGATCCATTAATCAAAATCAAACAAACTCATAAGACAACTGGCATGCTAGTATGTATACACCCATCGAACTGTTATAGTGGAGAATAATTGTGACATATGAAAAACTGCCGTCTTATTAAAGTATTTCGCCATTCATCTACAGTTCCATCCATTAAGAAATGAATAAACTTAAGTATTTATCTATTTAGTAAAATCAACCGGTTATGCAGATGCGCTATTATGTCTGCCTTTAAAGCTATGTCGTCGATGTATATGAAAACACACTCTTCGGATTAACCCATTCTACCTAAACAAAACAATGTTGGAAGTCCATATCAAACACATGAACAGACTACAATTTCATACAACGGTAAATTGCATTCTCATTTTAAAATTAATTTGATAGTGTGCTGTCAAAAAGAGAAATTACGATTATAAAGTAAACAATCTAGTTCCGGTTATCAGAGTTAGCAAGAAAGACGGCCATCCTCAAACCTGATTCAAAACCAAGATGGCCGCCATGACCGGTGTTATCTTGAGCGGCATTTCACGCGCCGAGTTTGCAGAACATTCAGCCGAAAACTCGTTTAATGTGATGAATGGGAGTCAAATTTACTTCCACTTAATATTTATGATATTAAACATTATCGCATTTATCAGTTTTAAATAATGAATCTCCATCTATTATCGAGGAATCCCTAATTTTTATGTATAATACTATAAGATAATAGTTTCCCGGTTGATGGTATCGGACCTACACCGGAAGTGGATGCGATTTGTGGGAGATAAGAACCATAAAAAGGCATCATCATTTATAGCGGTGAATAATATCACAACGATAACGACGAATTGCGTATCTAAACGTTTAAATTTCATCGTTCGTGTTGTCATGTAACAATATTTATATATCTATCCCTGTTTACAAATTCGCCGTGGAGTCATCTTAAAATTGCCGGCGAAATGTATCCACATTCACGATGACATCAAGGTATTTGCCTATGTTTGATATCTCGTTTAATGTAGAGAGGCCATTTTGTACAAGGCTATTTGAGCTCAAACAACAAAGTGATTAGATTCCAGTGACTGATTCTAAAGGTAATAGTCTGTCCACTTTTATGAGAACACCTCGTGTAGCTTAATGTTATTATATTTTTTTTCTATGTGGTAAAGCAGAGTTAAAAAATGCGTTATACTAAAGGTTTTCTTGGCTAGGTTCTAACGAGAATTCAAAGAAAGATCTTTACAACATTGTTACTTTATGGTGTTTGAATTTATACTTCCTATACAAGACATTTGGACAATTGGTCAGTGGTTGTGATAGTAAGACAACCAAGCAATGTTGCTTTTGCAAGTTTTATGCAAGTGCTAAGGCCACGTCTGATTGTTAGATTTAATACTTTATTCTTTAAAAAGAACTATACACAGCTGGTGAACGCTCTGCCGCACCACCGCGGTGCTGACGACGAAATCTGATTGTGTTATATTACACTTTGTACCCAAAAGCTGAGGCCAAATCTACATGGATAGGTTTGGATGTTTGATCTTACACGGTGTTCACACAACGAATTACTTCAAAAGTCATGGACAAAACATCAAGGCTTTAAATACATGTACATGTTCACACTATGTGGGGACTGGATATGAAATGTGTTACTACTTTTTATGCTTATCCGGTTTCAAATCCGAAACCAATCCATGGACTACGAGCATTAACTAAATCAAATAACGGATTGAATCGTCTTACCCTAATATTCACCCTCAATGGGACTGTTCTCGCTAAGCATCCATGTTGTCGAAGCACCAACATTACAAAAGTGACATTGCGGTCACCATAAAGCTCTGAACAATTCCGAATAAAATTCTCCATGGATCTGTTGGCATGGTTCGTCCAACATAGAGCAGTAAATTGATCGGACGTGCTCATGACGGCTCGCTCATCCAGCCAGGAATAAATCTATTTCAAAATTAGTTTATTAATATGCGGGGTGTTCTGCAGTTTGTCACTGTCTCGCCGGGGTGCTGGTCTAGTCTGCGTGAAGCTCATGGTCCGGATAGATAAACAGAACCGAATCAATGGAAATATATTCGTAGCTTAGATTATTGTTGTTATTTGTTTTGGTCTTACGCCGTTTTCAACAGTATGATGGTCATATCGCGGCTGTCAGCACACCTCTCCATGCTCCCGGGTACTGTTTTACTAAACATGTTATGCTTGAAGAATTTGAAATAATATTCCATGTTATTTCAACATTACACTAGGTAATACTTTAAAGTAACACATCATTGGAAGCGTCTCGAAGACGTGTCACATTGCAATATTCTACTTGTATTAAGAATCCATCCATGTATATCAGTTTTGAAAACGGAACCGTTGTGGTCATAGCAATACTGCACAATTATATCACCAAGAATTTGACTGTCAGGTTAGGATGTGTTTGCGTAGATCAAATAAATATAATTTATGTTACCAAAAAATAGTGTTGAAAAGGGCAACAACAACATGTTGTACCTTTATAGCGAAACTTTTATCATGTGTACCTTTAACTTTTATTGAGCCGGTTTTTAGTTATCATACGTTTATGCCTAATTTAATGTGCTTATAGTTTTATTAAGATTACCCAACTGCGTTAAATTCACGACTATCCTTAAAGAGTTCTCTTTGAGCATAACTGATTGAATATATCTAGGATATTCTTCAAGTCCCAGTCTCAAATCTATAAATAAGCTTATCAGTAGCGGCCTACAAAGGAAGCATTTAGGACCTTTTTATAGAGTACAGAACTTGAAATCACAAGGCCCCTCTCCGCGTGGGTTCAAATCCTGAGAGGGATATGGATTTTCATGAGAGGCAGTCTCCCGACTGACTTACGGAATGCCGATGGTTCTACCCGCCTTGACCAGCCCTTATGGGCAGTTGAGTATGGGGTCTTCCTCCATCATTAAGAGTCGGGCATCGCTACATAACTGAAATAATGTTGATGTGATGTAAAACCCATATAAAAAAAATAAAAAAAAGGACCTTTTTAATGCAATATTTAAATGACTATCAGGCAACTTCCATTTTGTGTGTACTCAGTAAAAAATTCAACCAGACGATTCGAATGAGTACCCACACCATGGGCTTTAGAGAACAATACAGAAGTTAGTTTGGGGACTTCACCTCTGATGTATATACAACTGTTTATCAGAATATGCGCATCCTTAATAAGTCATGGAACTTATAAAAGATTACAATATGTACAGAAAAAGTGCCATCTCGTTAATTACTCAAAACCCTCACAGACCTAATGGCCATACAACAAACGCTATTCGATTTACAATTAGTACAACGTCTTTGTTGTTTGATTAGCAACACTCTACGTCAAAATAGTATTGTGGTGTCACTGTATAATTGGGACTTGTCAAAATGGCAACCCTTCTAGCGTCCCGTCCGGCCATATCGAGTATTTAATCACGCATTTCTGTTACCATTCCATCTAATGTGACACAATTATAGCGAGAGCAAGATAAACTTTGCAATTTAGATCAGTTGCCCATTTAACCTCTATCCTTCATTGATACGATATGGTACCTCTTGGGAAACGCGATCATGCAGACAATTCTTCCGATACGCGATACTGAGGGAGTTGGGAAATAATTCATGATGTTTTCCCCAGTAGCAGAAACCTTTTCGTATAGAAAATGTTACCTAGTTACTGTATACACTATTATTCGCCGAGTTGACCGTAGATTATTCGC
This sequence comes from Cerastoderma edule, assembly GCA_947846245.1. Taxonomy (NCBI): domain Eukaryota; kingdom Metazoa; phylum Mollusca; class Bivalvia; order Cardiida; family Cardiidae; genus Cerastoderma; species Cerastoderma edule. The sequence continues at coordinate 34,993,655 of OX401415.1, forward strand.
CATTTTGCTGTATGTTTTATCATTCCTGACCCGTAGAGAATATTACCGGCAATGGATGAGGGTTTTTATTGGTATCGTGCTATAATCTGTAATGAATTATACGTTTTCAGCGAGCACCAACCGCCAAATAGTTCACTTATACACTTAATTTCCGGGTAATTTTCTTCGTTTCGAGATAAGGCGGTCGGGCGGCGGTTTTATCGCTCGAGCTGCCATCAGCCCGACATAAAGATGGAGTATTGCCTCGACAATGGCTTCCAAACTAGTTAATTCGCATCGCAAACAGGCTTCCGCTTCATTTGAATGCGTTGCAGTAATCAGAAATCAAAACTCCTACAGATAAACATGGGCCGGAGAATTAATTATCAAATTTAAGAGATAATCGGCAATAATCGCTTTCACTTGCCAACCGATCGTGCATTCATCATATGGGATGTTTAAGTTAATAATTTGCAGAGGGGAGGATCTGTATTAATTATGGCAGTAAATTGGACTGGTTGTGTCAGTATACGTTGTGTTACTGATGATGATGATGACTGGATTATACTGATATTATTCAAATATTAATACAAATGACAACATTTACTCTTGTGTATAAATATTTCCCGAAATAATTGGCTTATTGTTATTACATTTGATATTGAATTGATTGTCTTTTTGCCAAAAGTTAATGTTTGTGAGGACAAGACAGAGTGCATAACAGGGATTTTGGGATATAACTCCTTTTCTCACGATAATTCAAAAGTTATTATGTTGGTGATGAAGCATTATCATACATCTAAACGCATCGCCTTACCAGTTCGCCTGTATTCGAACTTTGGCTTGTCTAAATTAAAAGCAATAGTAGACACAAAATAAAATCTGAAACAAATACGTTCTTACAATGATATGAGATATAAACATTTGTGCCAAAAATATAAATTGCTCAATAGTAGCAATAAGCCTCGGTTTTAAAGGATTACAGTCCACTATTGCAGAAGCTATAAGTATAAAGGAGGGGGGGGGGGAGGGGTTAAATTTGTTTTTGAGTTGAATTACCATCGTCTCAGAAAGCAGCCATACGTGCATGCTGGTAACCATTTTGTAGGGTTTTCAGTCTCCGTAATAAACACGCTCCCATAAAGGTTCATCCACGTTAAGTTGAACGAGACGGGACTGTCTCCAAATTGAATTACAAAGTGAACGCGCTGCCTAATGCAAAGAAGCCCAAATTACCGCTTATAACAATGGAAAACTCATTTCTAATTGACAGATTAAGGGGATAAAATTACAATAATCTACGCACGGCGATCAAATAGGATGTCTTTAATTTCATTTGGCAGCAAATTTTCCAATGAAATAATAATTGAAGTTATTTTAGAAAACAGACGTAATAAGCGGTATGGGCCGACACGCGGGTACGTTATATGGGCGGTTTGCGTGTTACGGCAGAGCTTTCCCGGGGCCCAATAGAGCGCGGTGTGCGCCTGATGGATACACTGTCCTTACGGCTAGGACTATAATGGCATCTAATTCCCGATATAAATTATTCTTTTACTGCCAGTCTGTCATAAACGATATATCTTCAGTCAACTCGTAGTCTTGGAATTAGGAACCGTCTCCTCCCAAAGATGACTCGGTTGGAGCGGTACAGACTCGCGCATCAAGTCGATCTGGATATAAGTCCGTGTATTTCCGCCTCCGGGAGAACTATTCGTCTCAGAATATAAGGCAGAGAGTGGCGCTAGAGATCAGACTGATTAGATAGTTAGATAGTTAGAGCAAAGATGATTTACAAGACAGTGGTAACAAAATGAAGGTTTTCACGACTCGGCTTTTCTTGAAGACCCAAGTTCTTTATTTGAATCCTATTCAGTTAAAGCCATTTAATCGATTCCTATTACTGGTAAGAAAGGAAAAGAATGCATCGGTAATTATGATGCATATCAGGAAGACGGTGTAATCTGAGTTGTTTTTTACTGTCTGAATTTTAAGTAAGACTAATTCATATCGAATAATATCAAGAAGGTTTAGAGGTTTATAAACACACAAAATAAATGCACCATTACTGCCTTGTGCCAGACAGTGCTACATATCCTGTAGAGAATTTCAAAAAGTCTACAATAAACTCGAGACGTTTCTATTGTAGTATAATTTGTTCTTGATGTATTAATGCATGTGAACTTCTATGATATTCATATTCCTTGAAACTGTGTTCGATTGTTTGTATGTCTAATATGTACGTACTTCAATATAAACATTTACATATAAAAACTATAAGAACATATTCTATTTATATTTACAAAACATATAAATGCATATTCCTCAAAATGTAAACGGCATACGATAGCATCTAACGATCGAAGTATTTGGTGCTTTTTGAATAAGGCCCTAGTAAAGAGTGAAGTTATATTCTTTTAGAAATAATTTAAGAGCTATTTTTGTAAACAAATCTCTGGTTAAGTTGAATGATTTCAAACTTCACCAAAACCAAAAATTTAATTCCAATAATTGAGACGATTAATTATCTAACTACAACTGTTCTTTTTTCGAAATCTGTTGAAGGCCTTCAATTATTTCTTAATAAGTTAAACGACTACTCGAAAGAATGGGGAGTTTCAGTAAATACTGAGAAAACGTACGTTATGATTTGTCAAAAAGGTAGTCGATTTGCAGATGTTTATTTTACATATAATGGTCAAAAGCTTAACATTGTTAAGAATTTTACATATCTGGGATGCAATTTGTCCTTTAACGGAAAATTTTACAATACCCAGAAGCAGCTTTCGCGTCAAGCCTTGAAGGCGTTATTCTCATTAAACTCATTATTCGACAAGGTCTCTTTAAATGTTTCTGAAAAAGTAGAATTATTCGATTCAATGGTATTGCCCATATTAATGTACAGTGCTGAAGTTTGGGGATTTCATAAGGCAACTGATTGTGAGCGTATACAATTGAAATTTTTAAAACAAGTATTATCAGTTAACTCTAAAACCCCTAACACTGCAGTATATGGTGAACTAGGCAAATTTCCTCTTAGTGTTCTAAGGCAAATTACATTGGTTAAATATTGGGTAAAGATTTGTAAATTCCCAAACTCTCTTTTATTTAAAATATATAACATGTCTGATAATATGGGAAATCCAGTCAATGAATGGAAATTGAACATACGATCTTTATTAGACAGGATAGGATATTCGCACTTAATAAATGTAACTGATATTTCTCAAATAAATCTAAAAAGCTTAACACAGCGCATTTATGATATTTATATACAAAGTTGGTTGGCTGATTTAAATACAGTCAAACTTGTGTTAAGAGGCCAGCCTATGGGACAGAGTAAATTGGCTGTTTAAGACAGGTTGGCTGCTTAACACAAATTGATGTACACTATAAATCTAACAATGGGACCTTCTGTAGTGGCTGTTTAAGGCAGGTTGGCTGCTTAAAAGGGTGGCTGCTTAACACAAGTTGGACTGTACATTTAATAAGTTAGAAAGTTATAGACTTTTCAAAAAAGCATTCGAAATGGAAAAATATTTTACAAGCATTACAAATTTTAAAAGCAGAATTACTATGACAAGGTTTAGATGTTCAGCACATTCTCTTCAAATTGAAGTAGGCAGACACAGAAGCATTGTCAGAGAGGATAGGAAATGCTTAGTGTGCAATTTAAGTGTAATTGAAAACGAATTTCACTTTTTACTTGTTTGTCCTTTTTATAGAGATATTAGAACGTTGTATTTGCCAAAATATTATTATACTTGGCCAAACATTCAGAAATTCATTGGTTTAATGGAATCAAATTCTAAGAAAACAATTTTGAACATTAGTAAATTCTTAGATAAGGCTAACAGTAGACGCAATCATCATTTCATAATGAATCCATAATTTTTTTTTTGTTTCATTACCAAGTATTTAGTATTATGTCCTTACTGTCTTATTCATCTTTCTTTTGTATTCCATGAATAAGCCTTTTTCATTCAAAAGTCACATTTTTCTCATTTATGTGTTTGTATTGCCATGTTTATGCATTTAATGAATTTGTATGTTGTACATATGTTTGACAACAAACTATGTTTTAGTTTATATGTCAATAAACTATTTGAACTTGAACTTGAACTGTACAAGTTAGTGGTCTGGTAGTGTGTTCTCGCTAGTCAGACGTGTATTGATTTCACAATGGTCAATATCTGGTTTTATCAAATAAAAACACATTTATCTCCCTTTCGTATAAGCTGGACGATCATTTGGCTGAACGTTGCTTTAACCCTAAAACTATCTATCAAAGTGGGATAACAATGAACGAATAAATGAATACAAACACATTAAAATAAACATATAAGTATGCAAAACGTTTGTGCATTATTAAGTTTATCAAAAGCCCTGTAAAATTATTGTTACAAAACAGGTTGGGATTTATAATATTCTGCGTTTTATGATGGCAACCCGCTATGTAATAAATTTGCACTATCTAATAATTTTTACGAAACGGGTTGATTTTTTTCAAATTGATTGATTCTTTGTCAATCCGAAACGTAATAAAAATATGTTATGGTCAAATGACAATATTTACAAAAAAAGATAATCTCTTCCAAGCCAAAGATGCTTGTGAGCAGAAGCCAGATGTTATTGAGCAATGTTCAAGCAAGAAAACCGTGCCAAATAATTCTATTAACTTAAATGTATCTGAGAAAAAATAATTTGAATCTTCTTCACAATTTAATGTGAACATTAAATTGGATCTTCTCTTCGTAAATGTTTTATTTTACTAACGTTACAGTCACAGATAGTTGATGTGTCTTCAACATTAGCTTGATTTAAGTTAGCGACTCTTTGCAAGTACTGAGCACTAATCGCAATGTTGGCATTAATTCCCCGATTTGCATGTGTCGTCCTGTGTTTATGCATCGGCATTTCCTGCCCACCGTAATGCATGCTATTGATGCTATAGGTGTTAGTGCACTATGTAAATACGATAGTGACTATGATAGCCCTGTCACACAGATTAGCAGGTACTTGTGAGAACTGTTTTATTCTACCCGAGAGGTCACATAAAACATGATCAATTACAACGTACCTCTGAAACTTTTCAGATTGATGGCGTCCATCATAAATCCAGTTGCAATGTCTGGATGCTTGTTTATAGATGTGAGGAAATTTGGAAGTTAAAAATTAACTTCTTTAACCCTTTCCCAAACAACAATTTTTCGACTGTCCAAACTTGAAAGGGTTTGCAGACGACATTTCAAAATGTGATGAAATTGGAATAAAATCTTCTGATAGGCCAGAAAACAGTGTGGGAAAAGGAAAAATTGCTCGTTACGATGTTAAAGTCGATGCAACAAAGTAGTCAAATGTTTTTATTGATTGGGAAAGGGTTAAAACTGCACATCAGCTGTGCTGTTAAATGATACCCACTGAACAATAGCCATTAGAGGCAAAACAGATCGCTTTTAATTCTTTAAAGTGTGTGAACAGTAAATCAACTCGTATTTTGATCCAAAAGCATGGAATCGATTTTTGAGATCTAAAGCATATAGTCTGTACATAATTGTATTCCTGAATTAAATATGTTTTTAATATCTACCTTTAATTGTATATCAAACAAAAATACAAAACACTGTATTGCTTCAACGTCATTTTAGTTTGACATTCAAAATGCTCTTCTGTGAACAAGCATCTTCATCCTTTGCCTGAATGTCGAATAGATAGTTGTATTACTGATTCTAAAAGGAGAAGGATGCATTTAGTTGATTTTTTAGAAACATGTATGTTAAATCGCATAATCCTATTATGTTTGTCATTGTCATTATAATTAAAATTTCGTCTGTCTTAAGTTAATCTATTGATTGGGGAAAAAACCAGAATGAACGATTAATATCAATATCGTTTTTTCTATAACCATAAATATTCCTTTTATAATTTTTATTGTAATTATTTTTATCAGTGCAGAGCTTTGGCTAAATTATCAATATCATCATTATTCTTATAATTATTCCTATTTTTATTGTAAATATTATTACTATATTTGTCATTATCATGAGTGTTATTATTATCATGATAATTGATATTATTCCATTTATCATCATTGCTACTATATCTTTTTTTTTATCTTTGTAAACGATCATTATCATTTTGAGTTTAAGTATAAGTGTAAGTATTATCATTATTAATTTTATCATCATCATTATTATCATTAATAATAAGTATTATTAGTATTAGTATTATTAGTATTATAATTATTATTATCAATATTACCAATATAATCATAATTATCATAATTATTATTATTATTATTATTATTATTATTATTATTATTATTATTATTATTATTATTATTATTATTATTATTATTATTATTATTATTATTATAATTATTATTATTATTATTATTATTATTTCTATTATTATTATTATCAATATTATTATTATTATTATTATTATCATTATTATTATTATTATTATTATTATTATTATTATTATTATTATTATTATTATTATTATTATTATTATTATTATTATTATTATTATTATTATTATTATTATTATTATTATTATTATTATTTTTTATTTTTTTTATCATCTTATTATATTATATTGTTATCATCATTTTCATTAATATTGTCATCATTGTTATAAGCAATGTTATCAAAACTATCATCTTGTCTTTGCCTTTGCCATTTTCATTAACCGAAGCAGAACAACTTCTCAATTGTATTTGTTAGTCACTTAACGACCCTCCTTGTCTTTTTTCTCTGGAGAGGGGCATTTCGTTAAAACAAATAAAACCCCTTCACCATGTACAATCAACTCGTGACATTTACAATAAACCTTGGTAAATGAGAAATACCTTTTTTCAATTCGTTAAACACTTACTACAATGTGTCTTATATAATTATGTTACAAAGTTTTCATGCGTCGAAATGCGTTTTTAAGTATAATAGCTATTTGCTATGTTGACGAAGCTATTAAAGATACAGAGAACGAATTCTGCTCCCAGTCCCCTGTACAAGTCGGTCCGAACGGAATGATGTTCGACGCGATTTGCTCACCCCTACAATCTTATTGTCAAATTAATACAAATTTAATGGGACCTATTGTAATTAGATAGTCGCTAGTTTTGCTCTAATAGCCCGAAATTATTGAAATTAATGACCAGTTTATAGTTCTTTAGCTGCGTGTTAGTTCCCCGTAATTACGGATTAATTAATACGGTCGTGGATGCAGATTTATTCCCGGGAAGCGTTTTCCCATCGATGCCGCTGAAGCGTTTATTGGCTGACATTTTATGGATGGCTTTTTTGCTGTGCCTTTTCTCGTGAAAATCCACCGTTTAATGGCTGATGTTTTTATGTCGTTTAGCGGGCGGAATCTTAATGCAAATCTGCTCTTGTTGAAAAGACAAAACGTTCGCTTGGAAAAGATGCCTCATGAATAAGTCAATTATCACATTGCAATGTTTTATCGAATGGTGAGACTATAGAAAAAACAAAAAAGAACATTGCAACATGATTGTTGGACGAAGACGACCGTTGACAATTTTGATGAACATTGAATCGAAATGTATTTTATTAAAATCAGCATAATTATGGTTAATGTTTATAAAACACTAAATCTTTCCGCTCGGACAGGTCGAGTATGTCGCGAATGTGTGAATTTATGACAGTAGGTGTTGTTCACGTGAACCATTCATTGTCGCATGTAATAAGAATAAATATGGCCATCTTAGAGAGGAAACACGAGGAAATAAATGCCGAGACGCATTTCAATTAATAAACAGAGTCTAAACATGTGTATAAGCTAGTTTAAAAAGAGAAATACAATTTTCTTTTTACTAAAATAATTATATTATGATTTGGCATCAATTTCCTGCACAGTTACAATATTAAAGTCTATATTTGGATTATATGAGTGTAAATAATGCGTTTTAGTTGTGAGCTCAGACTCCAAGAATACAATATTTCTCTATTACACCTTTTAAAGATTGATTTAAATTCTTTCTAATGTGCCAGTAGAGGCTAAGTTGATGAAACTTCCACCGCAACCGACTCGTCAGAAATTTGATAAATACAACGTTAATAATTTCTTACGATTCCCAATGCTTTCGGGGACACGGGTATATCTAAAACAGTATGCAAGCGACGTCAACCATCAAACAATTACTGGCGATGGACTAAATTCCGTCTGGTTGAAGGAAAATGGTTTATAGAATTGAAGTTTGGAATTATGGAATTGGGTATTTATAGATAGAGTATCGACTGCATGTTACGACTCTTGTGACCAAAACAAACTGTGTACATGATTGTGCTTTAGCTTTTGATTCATTTTCTATTAAAAGTCGTCCATTCAAGAGAGGAACATCAAATTGATCTATTCGGACATTCACTAGTTAAGTTTTACATTTAAACATTTAGTAACATTTTATCTTAATGACAAATGGCACATATAAACGCATTGAACCACTCACGGACAATCCAGCCTTTATACAAAACTACAAAACAAAAACTAATCATTTATGCTCATGTATATTTCTTACACTGACCATTTTAGCAGTCCCCAAAATAGGACAAGGGGTACCCACATAAACCACCCACCATTTAGGACCTTGCGACTGATCGACTCAACATTTGAAGCGCCAGCAGACGACACAGAAATAGGAAGCATACGATTTTCTTTAAAGTTTTGTGTTATTATCATTGTAGCAAAATAATAAACAAATCCGAATGAACATTTTCTCTTTTTGCCACCGTGTTTTATATTGGTCGTAGTGAGTAGTTTCGTGAAATGGAGGTGTTCTATGAAGTATTGGATAGCTCGTAATCACTCGGGTCCATTCTCATTGATCGAAACCGCCCAGCGAGTTTAGTGATAACATTAGCATATTTTATGACACAACCTCTTTAATCAGTGATTTATCAAAGGTAGCGTACAAGAATATTACCTCCACCATTAAAGAGACACCTAGCGGTGAAAACGACCTTACTTAACGATGTCATAAAAATAACTAACCAATGAAAATCTGTGAAAATTGATTTCATTTAACGATTTAAATAAAACCACATAATGGCGAGTTTAATCAACTGGGTTCAATTTAGAGGGGCATTAAACTTTCACTACTTTAAAACGTGGTTGGCGGGTGCTAAACCGTTGTCTGTTATTATCTCGCGTTAAAGGCGTTATTACACCTTAAATACTGGCCGATTTGGGGTGAAAGTGACAGCGAGATTTTCAATGAAAATAATTCATTATCATTGGATAAGAGGGACGGTCGGGAATAAAACAACATGAAATTGTTCTTTTACAATCGTCCACGGAAAATCGTTATCGTCTCCTAGTTATTTTCTTGTTTATGTTTAATCGAAATTGAAGATCACAAGGGTGTTGATACTATTACCATTTTATGGTTTATACGAACTGACGGAACATTGCGAAAGTAGTTTTGACATAGCTATAGGCGGGAAAATGATTCCTTCACATAAAACTTTTCATGATGCCGGTCAATTTGTATAAATATCCCGCCTTCGTGAAGGACGTTTCACTTTTCCGAAAGCCTAATAAATTCAAATTGATTGGATATCTTTTTTAATTGAACTTTTTATTGAGAAATCGACACTGATTTACAAATTAAATATGGAAAAGTAGCACAGGACCAATATGGATTCCGGGAATAACCACATTGTTCTGTGGTAATCCAGTATTTCGATTGTAAATTGCCATATATGATCAACATTACTTATCGGTATTACATCGAGCACCCCAGTATGTACAAGTTCACCAGTCTGCTTAATACTGATAAATCATTACTCATTAAGTTTTCTAGCTATTACAAACATGCATTTATAATAAGAAGAAGTTACTTTCTTATAGAATAGAAAATAGTTTCAGCAATTGTATTAAGTTTATCTAAGTCGTCATTCTCATCTCGTATGTATATCAAATTCTCCTTTTTATGCATATGTATAAGTTGTAAATGTACATGTCATTTTCATAGCATGCACGTAAATAAATAATTGTAATAACTATGAGCCTATGTGCTTAATGTTGAAATAAAATTATGTAATGTTAAAAAAAACAGAAAAAAACCCAATAACAACAACATTAGAACCTGACATCCCTGCACAAACCAAATCACTGTTTGAAAAAGAAAAACGAAATTTAGGGTGTGCGTTGTTAATTCATTAACAGAAACCAAGCTCTTTCTTTTTCTTATCAAACACAAATCCATGAAGAAAACGATGCTCTCTGCTTTGCTTATCGCATCAAGCGATCAATATTCATATATCTTTGAAAACAAAAGAAATCAAGCTTTTATTGTGAACCTGTGTTTGCTTTTGCAGGCTAAGTACGTACTTTCATTATAGATATCTTTTGCGCTATCTTTTTATGTTAAAACCCGTAAGTTTGCGTAGAATTAAACACGCATTTACAGATGTACATATTACTTTGACATATCACTACAAACACCACTATAAAGAGCTTAAATCTTACTTGAATTTTCATAAATAATGGTCAATATGTCAATTATTTTAATAATGAAATAAACAGTAAAATGGATTACGATAGAGAAACATTATATATTTGCGCGCCATAAATGAGATTCGTTGTCCTTTTTCACAAACTAGAATCATAATTGAAAAACACCGAGAGAATTTAATGATAAATACACCATCCATACAGTTGACAATTTGTACATTCTTTTTAAAGAAATGCCTCAAACTGAAAATTCCGCTGCTTAGTCGGTCTTTGGTTAATGCATAATATTTTCCAGTGCTTTTCATTATTTTTTCCTATGTCTGTAAAAAAAGGAGTCTACCTTCAAACGCAGATTTTTTTTTCATATTCTTAGCTTCGATGAGTTAGAAGTATAATTTACACACACGCTACTTTGCTTTAAACGTTCTTTGAAACCGATTGGAATGTTCGTATATCTATCTTAAATATGTATATTAGTTTGTATTAAGAAGTATTTCTGTACAGTTCATTTTTGTGCTATTTACTGAGACTGACTGTCCTAAGGACTTTGGAATGAAAGCAACACAATATTGATAGTTATCCCATATAGTTATATTGCTTAAACAAATACATATACATATAAGTATGCTTTCGATGCATATATGCTTTATCTTAAAAAATATAGAGATTGAAATAATGATGATAAGGAAAAAAAAACATTTGAAGTTGGAGAACTTTTTTCCACTTCCTTCATAAGACCGAGTGCTAATCACGGTCCAATGTTTTGTCAATTGAGTCAACTATTTAAAGCAGGATATATTTTCGTTTGACATGGCTTTTCCCTCGTTTGCGCATGTGTACCGCGGGTAATATATCTAATCGAGGCGGTTCGCGCACAGTTATTTGATATGAAGCGGGTTTCAATGAATTATTAAAGGCAAATTGGCTAGTTTCGACTTCCCCACCATCGAGCTGACATCGGGCACAATAGGTAAGAGACATAGTCAACTTGATTAAACATTAATTTGTTTCCTTTTCAGCCCGGGTGTATACATCGCTCCATTTAGTGTGAAAGATGAGCCCCGTCACAAGTTTTAAAACGCGGAGTAAAATGGCCGCCGAATACGTCTGGCGCCTAACACCGTTCAAGTTAACGCGAGATTTCGGGCCGGTCCCCCTAATTATATGTAATAAATATCGCTCAAGTTACCGGGAAACAGGCAGTTGCTGTAGGGAAAAGTCAACCAAACGACAAAAAATCAACCGAAGTGTCGGCTGCTCATTTGAATCGAATTTGTAACATTTCGAAATGACAAATACGTGGTAATTCATCTTTCTGGCGGATATTTCCCACAATATCCCTTTAACAAACGACAAAAAGTCAGAGTCGTTTATTTTGAAACAAAACCCTTAAACTTTTTCGGCGTTTCGAATTGCCTTAAATTGAATAATAATAAAACACTCTTACGTTATTTACGAATGACTCATTCTAAAACCCTTTTTAAATTGTACGTCTTCAGTTTGACAGACATACGCTTGCAGATCTTTTCGAAAACATTTTATGTTGCGTTGCTCTAAGAAAACTTTTCTACAATGGAATTGTTTAAAAAAATATAGCTTTTGCGGAATTGATAAACAGTCGCTCTTGTTTTAAACGACCATAGTAAAACAAAAGTATTCAGAATGGTTGTTTATAATACAACCAACAGATTAATACGGACGGCGGGTAATTTAGAAAGCTGCAGTTTGAATTTTTCTCGATGACTTTTGTCCTGTATTAAGACAGCCTCAGACTAAAATACCTTTCATGTACTGTTTAAATGCTGTCGCTTTAAACAATACTCCATCTGCTTGCTTTTGGTAAATACACGACGTTACAGTAGATATCTTATTTCATTCAATGATTTCCTGATATTAGCCGAGCACAACTCTACATTTCATTGAATGTGTTAGACAAGCCTTTAGTAACCACTATGACCCAAATGATATACAGTCAAACGTGTGTTAAGAGGCCAGCCTCTGGGACAGAGTAAATTGGCTGTTTAAGACAGGTTGGCTGCTTAATACAAATTGATGTACACTATAAATCTAACAATGGGACTTTCTGTAGTGGTTGTTTAAGGCAGGTTGGCTGCTTAAAAGGGTGGTTTCTTAACACAAGTTAGACTGTATTTGTCTAATGGTAAATTCACAAAATGTTTCACAATGACTTATACCTATTGCTGTAAATAGTATACATTTTTTCATTATTTATTTTACGTCTGCTGTTGCTTTCAATTTGCACAAGTCACAAACTCCTCCATGAGGAAAAAGGTAAAGCAAACCAAACAATCGGACATTAACATAGCTGAAGATTCAATAACGTTGGACAATGAAGATGGCATTTTAATGGTGTCCTATATTGCCAAACTTAGAAAGCCTACTTTTATAATGGATGTGTCGAAATTATACAATTAAGTTACTTTTTTTTCTTTACATACTAGGGACGTCAAAAATAAGATAAAACATACAAAGTACAAAAAGGAGAAAGAACGTTAGAAAGCCTACTTTTGCCTTGGTGTGTCGATATGGTAGAATAAAGTTTCTAACTTTAGGGAATCTCAGAAGAAGACGAAAATAAATTTAAATTGATAAAAGAAAGGCATGTTAGAAAATTCATTTTCACAATGGATGTGATTAAATGATTCATCTAACTTTTCTTTCTTTTTATTTTAAAGGGAAGCTAAAAAAGAAAAAAAAACTATAAAAAGATAAAAGACATGTTAGAAAACCTACTTTTATAATGTAATTGTCGAACTGATATAATCAAGTTCTGATTCTTTTTATACTTAAATCTATGGAGAAGGAAAAGAAATATGTATATTAATATACAAAAAAAGAAAAACACAAAAAATACATGCAAGAAAATCAACTTTTACAATCTACGTTTCGAACTGGTACAATTGATTCATCATTAGGTTTTATACACACTAAAGGGAAGCTAAAAAAAATATAAAAATAAAAGGAAAGAAAAACAATGCTAGAGAGCCTACATTTTTACGGGTGTGTCGAAATGCTACAATCAAGTTTCTAATTTCAATAAAGACTTTGAAGAACCTAAGGAAAAAAATGAGAAAATAAGAGAGCAGAAAGCAGTCGGATTAATGAATCAATAAAATGGCCATGGGTGTATCTTCTCTACTAGTTAGAGACTTCATCCATTGATAAAAGTCACAGGTTCTAACCATGTTTCACAAAGAAAGAACGGTTGTTATCAATATCCATTTACTTAAATACAAAAAGGAAGTGCAAAAACAATAAAATATGATTCAATTGGAGGTTATTGCACAGTTAAGCGATCTTCATTCAAAATGACGTCTTTGAAATCTCACGGATAGATTAGCAAACCATGAATGATGTAGGTAATAGCTTCCCTCCCAGTTAGGGGAGTTTCGACTGGTCCAATAGGATAACAACTTTAGATTATTAATATCAAAATCAGCATGTTTCCCTGTCTTATTGTGAAGAACACGTTCTGACAAAAGGACATATTGCTAAACACGAGCAATTTACTCTTAGGCACGCATCTTTTCTAAAGACAGATTCATTAATTACGTTTAACCCATTACCAAACAATAATGACATTTGGCCACTTTGTTGCGGACGACTTTAGAAAACATTGTTGGAAAAGTAGAAATTGCTCGTGCTCCTTTTCCCACAATATTTTCTGCCCTATCAGTAGAGTGTTTTCAAATTTCATCACATTTTGAAATGTCTTCTGCAAACTATTTGAATTTGGGACTGTCGAAAATTTGGCGTTTGGGAAAGGGTTAATTGACGTTTTATGTACGGAGTAAGGGGTAAATAAATTCATGGAAAGCGTTAAATTTTGTAAAAGCTCGGTTCTACAATAAACAGATAAGATCGCCCCATCATCCAGCCCACTTAGTATTAAACGATGAATAAAAAATAAGTATCCGATTTAAAGATACGCTAAATGACCTGACTCTATTCAAACTCACGAAACAGCAAATTCACGAGATTGCTATCTCCACCAAAAACTCTGTTCTTTTTCACGTAACGTCGATTTATGAAACGCCCTGCACGTCTTTATGATTTGACGGAGAATGAAAATGTGGAACACTGTGCTCTTTGAAAAAGCCATTTACTCCAAATCAAAAACTATTTAAACTGTATAGTGCTGGAATCAACTTCATCCTTAGCTTATGCCAACGGGTTAGATCCAGGACAGCCGCAAAGTAGATTGGCGGCAGGCCTGTGATCTAACCTGTTTGCTAATCTGAGTATTTTCCTCATCAATATTAAGAAGATATTTAAGGTTGTGGAAAGCAGACGACACAAATCTATATTAAGGATACCCAGCATTCTAAAGGTTAAGGTAGAATACCCATGATCCGCCATTTTGAAAACCATTTTTTCGCCGAATTACTTTAGTTATACTCGGTATACATCGCTTTGAGCCGGAACTATTTCCGTTTAAAGCGAATAGGTTTGGCCCCGACCGATGTTTCCTGAGAACGTCCGAAGTTATCCAATGTATGAATGGATTTGAAAATGGCAGATTATGGGTATTTTACCTTAACAATAGACGAACATGCTACTATCCTGTTGAGAAAAGTACAGTGGATGCACTTTATTGTAAGAACAGAACATAATTCTATTTCTTGACTTGTACAAGAAAAAATGTATAAACTAATCAGTTCCGATATAGCCGTTGCACTTATCAAAATGAAAGCCGTATGGTTATTCAAGTAATTGATTCATTTGACGATATTCAGTTTTAAAGGCATACTTCCCCGATAAAATGGTCTAATATATCTGCCACTCTAGAGTGTTATATCGGGTTATTACACGGTAAAACAGTTTAATACTATATCCAACGACAAGATTGAATCACATGAATATAACAAAAAGATAAATGTTCGTAACAATCAACTCATCCTTGTTTCACAGTAGTTTATACCTAATATCTTTATGCAAATTCTAATTCCAATTCTTCGCCTAATTCTTGTTTCAATTTGAATCCGTCAATAATTCTACAAGAGAATAGGAGAATCGCGCACACTCACGAAACAACACTATCTGTATAACAGGGGGTACACCTGTTCAAGTATCCCAATCGTTAGAGGGGTGTGTGAAGAGCTATTGAGAGATTCCCGTCTATAATTAGCATACACAAGTTGACAACAATGGATGCCCTATCAATTCTATTAGCGAGTGTCGAGTCAGTTTTATGACATCTTTTAAAAATTCATTATAATTTTGATATCCGATTTTTGTATGATAAAATAGTAATATATAAGGGAAAGAAATGATAACAGGATGGCATATATAAAAGAGGGAGCATTGTGTTTGCGAGGACTTTGGTACTGCGATGCAGTCCCGTTTTGCACAAACCACCATAAAGATTCACTACAGCCATGTCTCACTACTAGTTTATTCCCAGATGTTCTACATAAAGAGTTAGAATTCCCCCTTAACTCAAAATACCAATAGTACCATGGTTTGACACCTGAAGCAATGTATTTGAAAAAACACAATGACTGAAGGTGGAATTGCATGAGGCAAGCAATTTCTCCAATAGCCAAAATGGTTTCCACGCAAAATCGTAAAAATATATTTCGTTCGTGAGTTCTCTTTGTCGCTTGCTGTTGCCTTATCAAACGTCCCAGTTTTATATCTCACACAAGAAGACTTTGTACTATACGTACTTAAATCACTCTCACAGTACCATTATATAGGGTTTATTTGAGATTTATTACCGAGAATGGACAATCGGGAAAACACGTGCTACCTGAGGAGATATAAATTCATCGATCAACTTATCCGAAAGACGTTTTAGATCAGTTGGGTTGGTCAAATGTCTATGTTTTCAATTTACTAAGTTGCATTATAAGCATTCAATCTACTTTAATTAAAAACGCCCAACCATTTATAACATTCAGCTCATCAATTTTCCCGCAATGTAATCATATTTTTTGTGCCCAAGGTTTAATTATATCCTATTTTGGATTAAATTTATGATGCATATTAACTATAAATCTATCAAGCCATTATGTTAAGTTGTATCAAGTTGGTAATTATTATCTGGGAGATAGAAAGATAAACCGTACAATGAATATGCCGCTTTTTGAGAAAATCAGTGTTCAGAGTTATTCCTCGGCGAAATGTTTGTGTGCCTGTGAAACAAACTTTAATGGCAGAAAAAAAACCACTGTTGGCAGGGATTAAACATCCAACTCATGTACTTAGATAGATACTTTATTGATACATAAGGCCATAGGCCCATTAGTACACTAGAAGTAAACATTTAAGAGACAAACCAGTATCGTGCTAAACCTAGATGTAGGATATAGTTGCAATATATCAAAATATCATTTAAAGTATTCACTATCAAAATGAAAACTCAAGCAGTATATTTCCTGTAGTATTTTATAAGATGAAAGCTACGACAATGTTAGCACGGTTCTGGTTAATACAAGGTCAGTACAAAAAGCAATTGCTAACACAATACCTGTAAGTCGCTTATTGCTTTTGTGGAGAAGAAAAAACTTATATATAAGACTAGAATTTACATTTAGTGGTTTATGCATGTGCATACACATATATTTGTTCACGTATATGTATACACATATATCCAAAGACACATACATGCACTTGCCTACTATTAGATAGATGCATATATAAGCACTATAAGAACTCATGTATGAGTACATATAATCACCTAAACATAAAACAAGAATTCTATAGGCATTTACATATACATAGGTAACAGAGATGGGACAATCTACAATAAGTTACACAGTAAAACTTATTAGACATTATTGTAAGTTTTTCTGTTCTTTTTTACTTTCTGTTTTCATAATACTTGTGAATTTAACAATATTTGGATGTTTCCAATAGTACTTTTTTTTATATACTTCTTTCTGATATGGTGGTAGATAGGACATTCGAGGATAAATTGAAATTCGTCTTCTTCTAGAGTATTACAAGATAAACATTTGCGAGCATTCCGTGGTATTGGCGTTGGTTTGTGCCAGCGTCCTGATTCTGCATGTGGTATGTTACAGGATAGAGATCGCACTGGGCCATGCCAAACACCAACCACACTGACTCTTCGTCCTTCCTCGATATGACAGCAAATTCAAGATCCTTGTCACAGATGTAAATGAAGCTTGTTATGTTTGTGACAAATCTTGTTTTTTTCCTGTTCTAACTTTCTTTCCTTTTTTATCAAAAACATATCCCTGTAGATCAAAGCATCTAGATAAGACAACAACGTTTCAGTGCGCTGTTCAATGGTTATCAAAGCAGAATGAAGTTTCTTAAAATCTGATGAGTTAAACACATGTGAATACTCTTGGTTTTAGGAAACTTATATTGAAACCTTGTTGCATCTAATGTCAAAAATGCATTTGGTCAGTATTCTCATTGCCATATTCACATGAGACAATGATTAACATATACAGTGAGTTCTCGTTAATCCGAACACGTCCGTTCCCAACAAAATGTCCGTATTTACCGATTCATCCGGACTAATGAAGTAGCGCATGTTCTTAAACACATTAAGACATAAACGGTCTGTATGCACGTGTATACTTATTATAACACTTTAGCAAACGCCAAATTGTCGACCGTCCCGAAAAAATAATCTTCTGATATGGCAGAAAACATTGTGGGAAAAGGAGAAATTGCTCGTCACGAGCAATTTCTCCTTTTCCCACAATGTTTTCAAAAGTTGTCTGCAACAAACTGGTCAAATAATTCCGTTCCCTTACAATTTCGTTCGGATTGCGAGACATTCGGATAATCGGGGTCCGGATAAACGAGGCTTCACTGTAGATGACATCGATAATGTCTATAGATTTTCTAGTATGAAAGCTCATTTCAATTACATGTATATTGAACATATCACCTCACCTCGATTTCTCTAATAGATCAAGACGCTTAAGCAACAGAAAACAATACTTATATTGAATAAAACTATACTTATTTGTATATTTGTTACCTATCATGATGGGAATAGGAACGAAAAGTCAACAGTTAGTTGCAGTATTAACATAGGTCGACAGCTTCAATTAGGCTACAAATTGTGTTCATGAAAAACAGTTAAACTATTGATAGAGACACGAAATATATTTATTTATGATCCCTTAAACATATAAACTGGGTAGGAATATTTTGGGATGTTCTTCTTTTAAGTTCAGTTCAAATAGTCATTGGCGAAAGGCGTGATAAAAGCTGTAGAAATAATTTGATAGATGCATATAGATTAGAATGCGATTAGATAGATAGATGTTTTATTTCTGTTTTGTAACTTATACAATAGTACATTGTTACATACACATACAATTGTTACATATTAATACATCACAATGGCATATATTCTTTAATACTAAATACCCTCTCGTTAGTATGCATCTATATATACATATATAGTCGTACATATATATACATGTTCACACACAAATCCATACATCCACACACCCACACCCCCACACACATCTACCCACACACCCCTTCACACACATCCAATTACCCACACCCACACCAACACATTTCAACAAACACATTTATAGATAAATTCTTATGTTCTGATGTTAGATACTAATACATATGTATATCTATACACTGACTTTCTTTCAATTTATATATTAAAGCGACAACTAGAATTACATATTTCGACAGTTGCATTAAGAATAAGATATTATATATGTTCATGTTTTTGCATTAACAATAAGACATATATATCTTAGTCTTTGGAGAATGGACTAATCAGATAAAAATGTCGATTTTGGATTGAAATAAAACCAGAATTATAAAGTTATGGTTGATCCCTAGGTAAGGAGAGTAATAAGTTATTTCGCCTTTTAGTTGCCTCCCTTAGGAAGCAACACAAATTGAGCAGACTTTGCCTATTTGTAGATGATAGAAGCTCGACAAACTTCTGCATACTAGGGCGTTCTCTAAAGTATCTTTTTACATATTTTTGTCTGAGATCATCATATTTATCACATTTCAATATAAAATGGAACTCGTCTTCAATATCTAGACACTCACACAATAGACATACTCTTTCATCTCTTTGTATTCTTTCTCTTCCATACCTTGCAGAATGAATCCTTAAATCATGAGATGAAATTCTAATACATGTGATATATCTTCTAAGATGTTTACTAACAACAATATTAAGGTAGTTCTCCTCGCCAAAACTGGGTTTAATATTAATATATAAAGTGCTTAAGACCGAATTAGATTGCATGTCAGTGAACCATTTTTGTTGAAAACAATCAATAACTCTTTGTTTAAAACTTGATATAAATGAATTTTCGTCAAAAACATTGTAATTTGTAAATGCCCACGAAAATCCATAGTCATTTAACAATGTTTTTACTTTAGTAACCCAGTTTTGCTTTCCATTATAGATATACGCACTACACACAAACGAAACGAAACCCACGGGACTGATTAGATTAGTTCATGTAAATTCTTGAAATACAAATTTCTGAAGATTTCTGACTACCTTGATATGACTGTCTCATTCATAGAAGTCCTGACATGCAATGCATACATCCATTACAATCTTCACATAAGGCATGTGCCTAAAAATTTCGTATACCTTTGATTTGAATTTATTTTGACTTATATATGCTGTTTTTAGATCCACGTTCCCCAGGATCATCATCCATCCACTCTTACTGTGTAGTATGATTTTTTATGATATTAGTCACATGTAAATACATATTGTAATCTATGGAAATGAAATAAAAGAGATATACATTATTTCTGGTTCATCTTCATCGACCAATGTCTAGTTAACTGAACAAAACATTAGAAATCTAAGAACAACAATGTATTTTGTATGTATACATATGTCTGTCATATCATACAGGAAAATAAGTTTGATAGTCAATAGCACTGTCTGAACTTGGTTGGTCCATTGAAAGCCTTTACAAAATAACATATACTACGTTTTATTTCCAACATTGCACTTATCTTACATGATACAATGAGAAGCTTACACGTTAAGTAATACAGAGCCTAGTACAAGGCATGTTCAATAATCAGGCTAATTAAGCTGGCGAGGTTCTCATACCCACACAGCAGTGAAGTAATGGCCTCGTGAGTGCTTCTTAATTACAAGTTAACAGTTCTTGTTATTGATAATGATGATGATAATCCACCAAGTTGATAGTTGTACTCCCATTGCCAGACAGACACCCTCGTCTAATGGTGTGTGTAAACAACATTGTGTTATTACACCCAATACCAGCATATAGTTATAGATTAAGATATCATGTTTACCACCAATAGGTTATGGTAAAGTATGAAGCTGAAAGACACACTATGTTATGAAGATTATATTTGTACGTGAACATGACTATGTACCGTGTACTCGTCAAATCAAATGTATGTTATGTTCTGTTCTGTTAAAGAAGCAACCGTTTGAATCGTTGCACACATATTAAAAACGAATTCTGACATTTTGAGTATTTAATTAGAGACATAGATAACCGTTATCAATGCCTCTATTTTAACATAAAATGGCTGTGTCAATGATTTCTATAGTTAATATCACCAAAAGCAACTGCTTCTTTCAAGAAAAAGAAATCACTATATACTTTTTTGTCCTTTTTGGTGCTGGAATGTATTTCATGGTTACAGATATTGTTTCATTGATTATATATGATGGCTTTGTTGTTGTTTGTTCCAGTGGTGTTTTACCGCATAAAATATGATGAAAACTACTTAAATCCGCGTTCGAAACCACCCAAATAAATCATATAACCTTCTTAGCGCTAGATAATTGTATGATGACGTATGTACTACTGTTTTGGAAGCGTCTTCATAATAAAGTGCGCACCTGTTTTTAATTTCCTAAATAACAAAACAAAATGCCACAGTGGCTGTAGAAGAAACTGGCATAAATATTCTACAAAAACACAAACATATCAACATACAATGAGTAAAGATGTTTTTATCGAACCAGTTTTTACAAGCGAGCCAATTCTCGTTTCCAGCATATACACGGTCATCTAAATGGCTGGTAAAGATGCCATAAATAACACATGAAATGAGAGATTAGTTTACAAATGGGTAATGGCGATGACTGCTTCACTCGTCACATCAACAGTAATGTATATTCACGTACAACAGAGCGTATATCATATCCCTTCCTCCTACAATAACCTCTGGGGGAAAACTGATTTAAAGGCATTAAAACCGGAACAAACTCTGAGATAACTCTTTGAAAGTTAAGAGGAGTGCAAAGGTTATTTCATTTCAATGCAGTTGTTTTTATCAAAGCCATATTCCACTAGCCGACTTTTCTAGAATATTCCAAAATTTTCATTAAGAAAAACAACATTTTTCTAAAATGCTACAACGAAGTCTCGAAAACGCACATTTTCTCGCCCGACCCGAGAGTTGGTACCTCCTAGCGAGAGAATTAACTTCTCCACCAATCACGTTGGAGCTCTCTGACAGGCCAGAACCCGATAAAAGCCTCCCATAATTCAGTGCAGCTGTTTATGCGATCAGCGGGTTCATATTTCTTTGTTTGCTTATAGCAATGATAGGCATCAATTAGAGCGTGTTTAGGACCCAATAGTGCACGATATAGCGCTAATTATCCAGCCAGACCCGACATCCCCCGAGTCGGCCATATGTTTACAGTGGCAGAAGTGGGAGGGGTAAGCTATAATGGAATCGTAATTAACCGATGGGTAATTGAAGTATTATAACGCGGTTCTCGCTAATAATTGAGGCATCAGCCTAAACATCAAAGCGTTTGTCGGTAATAATTGCTTCGGACAAATCCAACTTATTCCTCATTAACTCTCGTGTGTTTTGCGTGCCTTTCTGTTTTTTACGTACAGGTACATGTAGTGTTTAACGTTAACCGTTTTCTTTTTATATTTCTGCTATCAACATACCTGCAGAAAACAGATTGCCAGTAATAACTGTGACAAAGGAAAAGTTGTTCAAAATGAGTAATTATTTGTTGTTTTACAATGATTTCGTCTAAAATTCATAAGGGAAGTGTTATTCTTTTAAATATGCTTTTTTAAAAAAAAAATGTATGCCATGAACTGATTTTGTAGCGTAGGGTTCTTAGAGACAGTCTAATATAGCATAAGTCGTGCAGTGTCTGAGAAGTAAAAGAAATGCTTGAACAGGGTTAACATTTTCTGAAATGTAGAGGTTAAATATTGATAATCACAGTACATAAGGTAGACATATATAGTTCGTATTACATCGTTTTGATATGTAGGTATAACTTCAAAAGGTTTCCATCGAGTATCTGTTTCCAATCATGAAGTACAAAAAATATACAAATAGAAACTTTGCAGAAGGACTAGTAAAAGTATTATATTTGCCCGCTCACTTCTTATAAGTCATTCCACGCTACTAAACAACCAACCCAATCGTATCTACTCGGCAATCCCCGTAACAAGTCGGTAGATATACCTCGTAGGCAGTACATGAATACACCAGAAATCCTGGGGTAATTCGCCTTATTTCCGGCGGCTAACGCAAAATGCACACAGGCACTAAATATGTATTTAAATACACACACATTGGTTATATATCACAATTGGATGTTTGTTTTTACCCTTTTCATTAAAGATGACCATATCAACACATCTTTGATTCATATTTTTTTCAATCGTATCTACTCAGCAATCCCCGGCTTGTGCCGGGGATTTCCGAGTAGATACGATTGCAAACGGACATACCAACGAGTTTCCTTATGCTTGACTGCCATATTTCTCATGTAGCAAAAAAAATACCGACACTTTCCGACGCCGACATCAGTGAAGATGTATTCCACGAGTCAATTAGAGCAACAATTCGCGAAATTTTGATTTAACACGATAACTCGGTGATGGCAAATTGAAAACTAACAAGTCGAAACTGGTATTTGTAACACTCAGGGCGGTTAATGAGGACGAAAATGGCCGACTGCTCCCTTTGTTTAGATCAACAGATACATCATGACACAAATATTTCCATGTCTTTACTTAAACGTGTGAATTGGTCTTCATTTTCTTTTACAAACAACGATTTTCTCTAGCTGATGTAGGTTTAGGATATTCATGTCGCGTAAAAGTCATTTGTTACACTGATCTTACGTTTTGATCAGAATATGTATTATATATAACAATATGTCAACAATGCTTTAGATACAAAAGTTGTTTGTACCTAGATGGAATAATGCTCATATTTGATTATTCCGTTTGATTTACGGTTAGTCGATCATCACAAAACCCAACATGTCTCTGCAAAGTACTTTTAAGTTGCCCGTATAGATCTGGTTTCTAGTTCAAGACGAGTATAAAGAGCTTTGACATTGGGATAGGCGGAATGCCTCGAGTTTGTTTAAAATGAAACGTTGCAACGCAGATCTGTGCGATTTTTCACTCGCCTATTAATTCACATGAACAGTCAAACATTTAGTTAAGGATGCCTTGCTTTGGTCGCCATTTTTTTTTTTAAATATAATCCATTGTACCCCACGTACCCTCATCTACCAGAAAAGGCTTATGGAACCACTCTGACAAACGATTACATTTCCCATAATGAACAATTTGCCATTTTTTAACAGTGGTTTCCGCCCAAAACTTCATTTAAATTGCTTCTTTTTACTAAATCATGATTGTTGTATTCTGTTGCTTTCAATTTGGGCGAGTTACAAATCCCTGTGTGGGGGGAAGGAATGCACGAAGTTATGTTTGTACTCATGCCTTTGTTTGTGGTTACATGTCATCAACATTAAAACCATGCTGATACGTCGTTAAGGAAAATATCTAAAGAAAACGTGACAAAGTCGACCCGTCAATCTGAGTTAAACGAATCTCCAATAAATCGACCAATCTCCTTTCCGCTGATTTCGCGAATTTCCGCCTCTTTGCAGTAGTTCCGTTCGGTTCTGATACATGGACTTCCGGGCACTCATTTATCAATCCGACGGTAAATGATTCCAACTTCGCCGGATTAATTCTAATTTAGATTATATTAAGATAAGGCGGGCTAACTTCACGGTAAATGTTTCAATTAAGAGCCAGTAAATGCTGAGTGATGCTGGCCCCCAAAGTTCTCAATTCTCCGATAAGAGGTGTTGGCAGTCGTATAGAGAGATAGTCTCGACAAGGTTTCGGACTGGTCTAATCACCCCTTTCTTACTAATGAACAGAACTGAGCTGACTTTTATTTAGACGTGTACACAGTACACCATCTACAACATACACAAAGTACAAATTTATGTCAACGTGACAAACATATATTGATATACAGAATCAGAAATAACTTTTTTGACACAAACATTACAGTTTTTGGTCATATTAACATATGAACAATGAAACATATTTATCACATGAATCGAGAAAGAAAAATAAAGAAAATGAAATAATTAGAAGATAAAGAGAATAAGAAAGAAAAAATATATTATTATATATCAATATCAATAAATGAGTTAAGTTATGGAGAGCAGTCAAAAGGGAATGATATGTATTAGGTTATTTGTAAAAATACATTTGCACATCTATACGTCAGTTTAGATATGAATACGTACTCAAACAATTACAAAAAGTAATTATGAAAAGAAAAGAAAAATAAAATTATTTTGTTATATTTGGAGGTTAAGATAAGTATTTTCAACAGTCAGTATTGAAAATAGCATTCCTTTTTATAGAGTTTCTTTTATAAACAAATATAGTTTAATCCGCTCATCTCTCCGACAGGTCTGTAAAATACCAGTATCTATCTAACTATTATCGAATGGCACACAATCAGACACTGAGAAAAAAATTCTTTTTCGATTCGCAATCACCTATTTTCAAAAGCACACTCCATTTAGAAGGCTAAACTGCATCATGACCGATTCGTTATTCGTATTTGATATAACAATATATGCTTGTTAGCGCATGCGCATATTTCTAGTTAGAATTGTACATCGAAAAACTAAAGCTACACACTTCTTTAGGTCTGTTACAAAGCCTTTTTTATCGTGTATTCCTTCAGCATACATATTTAAGTATTTAAAATGATAAATAATATAAAATGTTTATTCTCGAGCTCAAACATTTTATCAATATACTGGATAAGTAGACATAAAGGGATAGTATCAATTTAACGAGCAAACTGACTTACAGAAGGTTAAATGAAATATGATTCAAAACAAATTTGAAATATAATGTGTGGTATTCAAACTAGTTATATGGATCTGCATTTAATTAAAATACACATGAAAACTAATCCATGGGACTAGTTTAATGTTACAGCCCTGATACTAAGGTATGAAACATCGTATACGATTCGACAGCTGTATTCGTGTCACTTTATGATTCCCCCGATTTTCTTAAAAGGCTAGAGCTTGCCACGACGTTTTGTCAATTCTTCTTTGATTGCTTGCTTCCCCATATTAAATGTTAAAATGTTTAAAACGCTTTGTTTGTTTTTTCGAAGAGGATGTGACGTCACCACGATTGCGGTTTACTGCTTCACTGAACAACTTAATGAATTATTTCCGTAAGTCATAACTGATGAACATTGTTAGTATCCTAAATGAAAGTTCAATATTGCAATGTGACACATCATTGGAAGCGTCTCGGAGAGACGGTTCCAATGATGTGTTACTTTGCAATATTGCTCAGCCAGATATTGAAATAAGAGGGAATGTTGTTTTGAACTTACGCAAATCTTTAACATGAAAGTTTTAGTCTACCGAAACCCAAGGTCTGTAGTACTGTAGCCCAACCCAACGTATATATTAACTCGTAGCGGTTAAATGGTTCCGCGTTTTATAGTCGAGAAACAAATCTCGTTTTTCAGGATTTCATTAGGGGCAGATCGCAAAACCTCTCAAATGTTCAGTTTCGTCATAAATGTCGGGGACTGTTAAACTAGATTGGTGAGATTTGAACTTTCCTATAGGTTTGTCATTGGAAAATGACCTTGGTTACTTTACAACCTTTTTGTTGCCACCCATATGTCTGCCTGAACTTACTGTATGGTTGTTTTACAAACCATGATCGTTGCGTATTTTACCATAATTTACATAATTCCCAAAGCATCTTTTTGTACCATGGTTCACGCCATGCCACATAAAGAGCTTTTATGTCATATTGGGCCTTCGTCTAAGAGGCATGATGACTTGACGTGAAATCTCTAGATTTATCTCTGTATGGCTTCAAGATAAGGATATAAAAAGGTTTGAACCTTTAAGTTAGTCGTTTTCTAATCTCACTTGTGGTACACCGATGGTGCTCCACAAAGTGTTTTAGTTCACCCAAATAGGCATAAAATACCTGCGGTCTTCCTTTATCATTCGTGTTTCGAATGCCACAAAATAACCTACCACTGTTGAGGTACTGTTGGAATCCAATTTATTAGTTACTCCCAGTCGGAGTATTTTCGCATGCCATGGTTTATGTACACTAAAATAATAACACGTAATTATATCCAGAAATCTGCCGCATAAAACAGTAATCGTATATTTAAGCAGCACCTCGTGAATAGAGGGTTAATTGGCTTCTGGAATGTGGATTTGAATCATTTGTTACCCTTTTGTTGGCTGGATCAGCCATTGATTCCACATGATACGATACGGTGGGGCCAGACTTTAAACACCAGTATACAATATTTGTGAAAAAATATAAGATATTTTCGTAAGGAGATTGAGTTCGAATAGAAAAATTGAAAACAAATACAAACTTAACGATATGATGATAAATGCTTCTTATGAAACAACATAAACCGATTTCGATTCTTGCAAAATACTTTTAAGACGTGCGAGGGTTAACATATACCACATGCATACGTTATATTATTGCTCTTTGAACACTTGCTCGTTTGATGTATCAACAATCTGTAGAAGAAAAACATGTGATATTTCGTATGATCCGTGTTATTCATCTATCCCGAGGTTACACCAATTATGGGGTTTTATATACCCGTCTAGATGGCCGATGAGGGTAAAGTTGTCAGTAAAACAACTTTATAACAACTGTTGATGGATAGGCACACATGTGTAGTGACCGGGTCACACATAAAACGGCCACACCACCCTCCTTTACTACTGCCAACAAGAAATCCGGTTTACAAATCCTCTTTAAACTAGAAGCTAAACTGTTAAGTCTGTCTATTTGTTGTCTCTTTACATCATGTTGACACTATTTAAGTAATGACAAAACTCAGCTTATTTATCATGGAAAAATATACCAAAGCCCACTGCGAATAAGGTTTGGATCAAGCCAGATAGAACCATCGGCTTTCCGTTAGTCAACTAAGAGAATACAAAAATGTACTTATCAAACTAGTTTTAAATTCCTCCTTAAATTGGAAGCTTGAATATTACAAAATATGTTTTTGATTAGTTTATTGTCTCTTTATATCACGTTGACACTATGGCAGTAATATGACAATGCCCAGCTAAAAATGACGGAAGAAGACACCAAAATCAATCACGCATAAAGTTTGGATCAAGCTGGACTATTGGCTTTCCGTTAGTCAACCAAGAGACCGCTTCTTGGGATTTGAACCTGCGCAGTGAGATACCTATAGACTATGATAAGCACAACAAATACATGGTTCAAAATGATTATCAAAAGTTGATTTAATCGGTGCCAAATTGCCAATTGAATAAGCTATCGACTTTCTATATTGGTGTTTAAAATAAGAGGGGGAATCAACGGGTCTTCGAGACTGACAGTGTCGGACATTTACTGCGTAAACTAATCACGAAGATACATTCGCCTTCAAACAGTTCCACCCTTTGATGGGTCGTTGTCTGTATTTACAGTATGGCTTATCGAGTTCACATAAACATCACACAGGTTAGTCCGTTAAGTAAAGCCAATCGGGCTGATCAGCGCAACAAATACAGATGCGCCACAAGAAAGCCATATCTTAAACAGGAAGCATTTTAAGATGTTCAGAAAAGAGACGTCTTCTCTGACTTATGGCTTTGTTGAATCACTAAGCCCTATATTGTATGTACTTATAAATCGTATCAACTCGGCAATCCCCGTCACAAGTCGGTAGATATACCTCGTAGGTAGTTCATGAATACACCAGAAATCCTGGGGTAATTCGCCTTAATACCGGCGGATAACGCACATGATTACAACATGCACACAGGCACTAAATAAATGTTTATGTATTTAAATACACACAAATCGGTTATATATCACAATTGAATATTGTTTTTTTTTTTAACTCTTTTCATTAAAGATTATCATATCAACACATCTTTGTTTCATGTTTTGTCAATCGTATCTTTTCGGCAATCCCCGGCTTGTGCCGGGGATTTCCGAGTAGGTACAATTGTAAACTCCCCATTACCTCCGAGGTTTTTTAAGAAATGGCCGAGGTGTTCTGAATGTGTAATTATGTGAATCATTTCGACGACGCAATTCGAATGAGTACCCACGCCATTTGATTTGTATAATAGTTTTTAAAAAAACTCCGTGTAATGAAGCGAACCTGGTATCCAAAACAAGATAAATGAGTGAGAACCATGGCTGGACAGCTCTGGTGGCACAAATGATTTTCTGACTGCGTATTGCACGCCAATTCTATGGTAATACAGTGCATAATAAGCTGGACGAGTGTTCTTATTAAATGTGTACCACACGCCGTTGCTATGGTAATGGTATATGATCCTATATTCAGGCCGTACGGGAGCGACAGTCTGTCTCGAAGGGTGGGGACCATGTCGTGTCGGTCTGTCCGCCCTCTGGGAACCGAAAACCAACGCCATGTCGCCATCCTCTAGACGCTCCAGTGCATGTAAGACGTCTTGGTAACCGATCTGGTACCCAACACGTCTTACAGGGGTGATTGATGGCGGGATCCAACCTAACGCACAGTTAAAGGAGCAAGGAATTATGGGTAGAGCTTGCCTAATGTACCTGGTCTTGTACCCAATCATGTACAAGATTTGACAACCGGTGTGGCACCAAGCCGGTTTTCATGAACAGGTGATCGGTGTAAGTTAATCTAAATATACCAGGACTGGTACCAGAGGCACTGATTGGTGGAGCCTTCAATCCAAATGTACTCATACGACTCGTACAATCAATGGCCTTCACTTTCTTCTCGAAAAGATAACAACAGCTCATTTGCTACTATCTTAGCAATCAAAGATCAAGAAACGTGTTATTATACTTTGCTATTGATTTGATTTTGTTATTTGAAATGACAGTTACGGCTTCTTTTGGGCATGAGACCGTTGTACCATATTAAAATAAATCGATCTATTTGAAGGGTCGTAAATTCTGAAATGCAATTTGCACCAATAAGCGTTGATGGATTGTCGTTAAACGAATTTCATGTCAAACAATATCTTCCTGGGGACCCGTTCCTTTGCTATCCAGGTGGAAAGCACAAGAAATGATCCCTGGGAAGAGATCGTTACACATATACAAGGATACTATTATACTGATAGGTCTCTGATCCTCATTTTGTCAACAAAGGAACCTGTCTATAAAGATTCAGAATTACGGGTTCTCGGTCATAGAGAGAATAAGTTTATTTTATGACTGATCACAAATTTATGTGTCTTGACATACCAAGACCTGCTATCAATGAATTACTGCACTACGCAGATCCCTTTTACAATTGAAATTGATGCATCATACACTTTGCTCTAACTGTTTTTTCGACTATGTTTGCATAAAGCTAAGCTTCCAACAAATATTCATTAAAAAGAATCGCCGAAATCGCGGTAAAAATTAAGATATTGACGGAAAACCCCCACGGCCTCGACTTTTGTATGTTACGACAGCTATATGATAATTAGATTCGTCACGTGGGCTGTCAAGTGCCTGTCACGTGACGATATACACCTTACTTAGAAGATACTAGTGTCAGCGTCCATTTTCGTTTTCAACGTGTAGTCTTAGTATCACGTGAGCGTCACGTGACCGGCTGTTCATAGCTTGACGCTATATTTAGATTTTGTCGGATTTCCCTCGGATTTTTAAAAATTGAAAAATGTCAAAATTCACCTCATATGCTATTGGTTTCTCTGCTGAAATGTTAAATTAATCTTTATTCCTTAATTTCGAAATTTTAAAAAAATATTCCTATGACGCACAGAAACTTAAATTGTTCCTTTTTTTAAATGTTGAAAATGACCATAAAGTACCCTTTTATGTGACCGTTCCAATTTAGTAAACTGTTTTGATGAGACCTAAACAAATATTTTTGCAAGGGTGTCTATGAGTTTCCCTTGAAAAGTCATTAAAACTCCATTTCCAAAACGAATTTATCACGAGTGACATAATATTGTTCTTCACGCCCCGACCGACGGATGGTTGGGTTAGCCCGTTCAGATTTGTCTCCATTTACCCGGCCCCTACTGGGTTCCCCACTGGGCTCCCTACTGGGCCCATACAATGGAAGTTGGGCTAGCGAGTTACACTGGTCTCACGGACAAGGGGCTTCCACACTTAATGAGTCGCTTAAATGTTAATTTATAAACCAAATATTGTTTAAATCGACCGTTTGATATTGATGATGTTTAAAGATATTCGTTTTGGTGATTGTTGAGATATCCTATAAGGGGAGATTTTAACATCGATAATTCGCTTAAAAAATGTACATATGAATGCGTTCTAATGTTCTATTGGCTTCATCTGGCAATGGGATGATGTGACTAAATGCATCGTTTATCATTTCTTGAATAAGCTAATATATTGACAAATAATACACGCATCTTAAACACGTAAATTGCAATGAGGCAATTCAAATCATAAAACATGTACATTCATTCGCTGAGGACTTGTGAAAAAGTCAGAGAAATGAAGCAAAATAAATATCACGTTTTCAGATGAATACATTTATAAAATATAGCAACAATGTTTTCAGAATAAAACCTCAATGCGTGTGATAAAATAGAATCACTTTCAACCAAAGAAGCAATAACTAAATCTCCCCTATTTGAGACAAATGCCTCCGTTTTCCGGAGTAGTTTGACGGCGAGTCTATCCTTACGTCCCGTCACTCCGCCCGGACATTCTAGAAGCCGAGGTTAATTAATGGTTAGAGCGTGTAGTCACTCTACCCAATAATAGTCCACCTCCGAGAGGAGCACATAATTTATTCCCGGGCGCAGATCGCTCCCCCTAGTCAGTATAAATAATCAATTAAACGATGCCCTTTCTCGGGGAGAATAATAAAAATCGAGACGAAGGTGATATTTAACTAAAACGTGATTCGTGTTTAATGTATGTTCGTTTTATGAGACCCGCTCAATGTGGAAAAGACGCGCGGCAATCGCCTCTTATGTCTCCCATAGAAGGAATACAAGAATGTTTGCTCTACAATGTATTTGAAAAAAACTTTGTTAAAAGATGCAAAATGGAAGCATGGTGCAAGAACAATTTCAAAGTATACATGCATAAGCTAATCAATATATCCATAGATAGAAGAAAGAGAACCAATCCTTTTCCAAAACAGCTTCTCCCAAAGTTCTCTCTGAACTGTAACGACCAAACAAAACTTAAAGAAAAGGGAAATGTAATGATGGGAGTTGAGAATCACCAAATGTTACTGGAAAGGTTTGTGATTTATTCCAATCGAGAGCTGATTTAGTAATATCGATTACACCCCTAGAAAATAGTGCCGTGTCAGAGTCCTTAATGTTTATTTGACAATTGTTTAGTTTATTGCATTAGAAATCAATTAGAATGGGCGAAATCTCCGAAAACGATTCTGCAGCTGACTTTTGGTGATCGCATGATTGAAAAACACTTCTAAAACATAACGGGAAAAGAATCCATTGGCATAAACAAACATATGCAAGTTTGTTTTGACTATATTATTCACCATATAAGATCGTAATTTTGAAATTAAGACTTTTAAAGACACCTTATGCGATTTTAAACCATACGAATAAGGGCAATAGATGGATTGTGAGAGCTTGAGTTTTAATTACCACGCCATCGGCATCCTATTAAGAGATATAATTACTGAACGATTTCTTCAACACAGAATCAATCGGTTGACTGATGAATACCCCAATTATGCAATAAATGCAACAAAAACGAAACGCGATTTATAACCAGGCTTGAACATGTCGATTTCCAGATCGCTTTTAAAAGATTAATTAAATAGAATTTCGTAATTTTTCATGGAGAAATACTCGTAGATGGTTACGTACGGTATAGATTAAACGCCTCGTCTTATTTACATACACTTTTGCTTCATTTACGAGTTTATTTGTTATAACGAATACGTCTACTTGTATTTTTGTCACTCAAAGTATGTACAGTGTATGTCAAAAGCATTACTTTTACATTATCTATGCGCCTATTTGTTTGTCTGTCTATCCGTATGTGTGTTTGTCTGTCTGTATGTTTGTGTGTTAAACTGTGTAAGTGTCTCATGTGAAGCCATGTTCATGGTTGTTGTAATTCTGTTATGCTGTCTCTATGAGTCATTGTCCTGGTATCCATCAGTCTGTTTGCTTTTTTCTAAAAATGATTTAACAAATTATCTTTATAAACCATTTTTATATGCTGTGACTTGTTAATCTATTTCAAACGAATCCTATAAGAAAAATATTATCAGGGCGATTAATCAAACATTTTTCAAATATGATATGACGATAAACAATGTATCTATAAAATTGCACAATACCTATGAGAGAGTACCTATCGATTACATAATTGTTATTTTTTAGCTAATCATATTGCAATAAACAAATGTCTTTATCATATTCTTCTATATCCATTTGTGAATATGTGTTTAGAAATGAACATAATTTGACAAGATCACACATTTGAACGTTATTTTCCTAGGAATGTTAGTTTACAGTATGCCATGCTACTCATGTAGAATGAATGCAATAGACTATGAGAAAACTAATTTCTAGGGCTACCTATCACAATTGATCCTTTGCATTTTAATGTCTTCAGAATGTCTTCAGAATTCAACGCAACTATATGAGAACTTTTAAAGAAACCACTGTGGCACAAGAACAAAATTCCTCATCATGAGGAATCTTTACCTTTTGCCAAATTGGTTTCTTGGCAAAATCACAGAAGGTACGTTTATCTCTTCATACAATCATAATTACCCAAAGTTTTTGCTTTGAATTTCGACAAGTCCAAAAATCCCGTATGATGGTGTGGGTTAGGCCAGGTGCTTATTTCCACCGAGTACCCAATTTTCCGTCCGATTTCCCCGTGACCCCCGGGTAGTCCGCCATGTTTGTGTACGGACACGTGGCCCCTGCGCCCCGGGGGACGGGCGTGTGATGGACACCCGGCCATCCAGCACGGCATTTATACTCCGTGTTAATTGGCCAATTAGGTGGAAACTACTAGTTTGTATCCCAAAGTGAAACGTTCACATTTATTTCAGGTCATTTGTGTTGGTCATCTTTTTATTGTATGGTGTTTAACGTCGTATCAACAATGTTTTAGTTATGTAACGGCCTTCTTGGATCCACCAGTACTAGGCTAGTGTGTTAGTCATCAACTGCGTATCTAGCAACAAAAACACTGAAAGGATAACGTTATAAGGCAATCAGGGTCTTTTTTCCCCAAACAATGCTCTATTTTATTTCAAAGTTGGGGGTTAAGGGTTCTATAGCATCTTATATCTTTAGACCTATTCATAATAAGTCATATCGGATGGAGAAAGACGCAAAGCATATCTGCACGCAAGGGCAGATCAAAACGGACAGAACCATTGGTATTTCGTAAGTAAGCCGGTATCATAAAAAATCCAAATCAAGCGATAACCGTGTTTGAACCCAAGCGGAGAGGATTCATGTGATTTCAAATTTTGTGCTCTAAATAAAAGGCCACAGACGGACCTTAAACTTTCGAATGTGGTCACATGATTCGTTGACTTGCATGTCAAAATATATTTCTAAGACTGTCATGATATGGAATATTCCGTATCGCTTATTTCCTTTATATCGCATGACTCTAACAAAGGTTGCAGCGCTACAGGTAATCTTTGCTAACAGACAATATCGTGCATACTTTCACATTTGCACTCAATGCACGCTCTTATTTTATTATCCATTGATATGTTATACCCCATACGTCAATTTAATGTAAATGGTTTTATCTAATTTTGATGTTTGAGATCCTTGACGAGTGGTTAATGAAAAGCCCTGGAATAATTCGTCTCTCCGCGTAATAAATATGCCATTAAATCATACAACACGGCTTTTCAATAATACTACATAATCCAAACTTCACTCCTCAATAACTAGAAACTTGTTTGTTACTTAGGAAAGCAAATGGAAAAAACTAGAAAAGAATTACTGTCTATGCATCAAGCAAACACAGTGTATTGGAATAATCGATAAAACCCATTTTGAAGCAATTTGGTATCCATTTTTTCAAAGATCATTTTCTGCACGAACCTATGGAAACAGGTTCATACTAATCACCTGTTATTATTCATTATCATAGCGCAGAACGAATAGTAAGTGCATCATCTTCTAGAATATTGCGAAAATCCCCTCTTCATCGAAATGGCGTAATTGATACTTCCGGTTATCGTGGGGGCACTTGATTAGTGAAGGGCGTACTCCGTTGTAGCAGAATTGGTTTTATGATCCAGAAAATAAGCTAAACGAGCATTAAGCGAACAAGAGTTAAGTGGCTGACGGGTTGATTTGGAATACAATTGGTGTCAAATTTACCCCAGCATTAAACCCATTTCACCTTGTAGAAATATTTCACTGGTCCAAGTCGAAAGCAAAAACAGACGACAAAAGGGCAACAGCAATATCATGTGTTTAATGCTATTAGAAAGAGACCATTGTGGTCAAAGCTTGAATAACTCACTAGGTATAACTCATCTGTTACTCAAAACGGTTTTAAATTACCTTTGCAGCAGATATGTCAAAGAAAGGTAGAGGAACAAATGGAGAAAGGGGTCAGAATGTTCTGGAAACATTTGTTATTACAATTTTTCTTCTGGAATATATGATAGTCTGTTTAGCCCTTCTAATGGTCTTCGTAATAATGGACTTCATCATGGACTATTATTCCTCCAAAAGAAAATAGGGCTAATTTGTTGTTTGGAAATGTCCCATAGGTTCCAAAACAACCAGTTGTCGAATAGTAAGAGATTCGTTTCATTGCTTAATGTAGAATAACCATTATCTGCCATTTTAGAACTCATTTTTTCGTCGGATAACTTCGGTCGTTTTCGGTTTTCACCGGTCTGGGCCTCAACATTCCGTATTAAACCGAATAGTTCGGACCCGACTGATGTACAACAGTTTTACGTTTGTATGATACGCACCGAAGAAAATCCAATGGAAGCAAAATAAGATCGTATTTAAGTTTGAGAGCCCGAATATAGTGAATTGATATATAACATTTCTAAATCCAAAAGCGTGTCAACGGCTTTGATATCTTCTTCTTCCTATTAATGTGCTGGACTCATTTTTAAAGGCCCATTGCTTTAAATGTGGCAGTACCTTAAAGGCCCATTAAAGGAGATTATTGCTATATCAAACTATATTATTTGGTAAACTTTTGGACAGATTCAAGAAGTTATCACCAGAAAACACCATCAGCACAACTTAAATGTGAAAGTAAACCAGAAATAAACCAGATGAGCAAGTTTTATAATTCAGATTTCCTGATTCTTCACCTCTGACCTTGACAGTTGATACACACATTTTTGAACCGACCAATCATAAGTCGTTATTTTGAATATGTAAACAAACATGCTGTTGTTAAACATGATTGACATGGAGACAACTATATTTCAAGCACAAAATAACTTATTTTAAATGAGTCTATTTAATAAGGTCTCAATGCATTCCTAAACTAATTCTCACGACTTTTATGAACATAATAAAAAGAACTCCATATATTATTTCAGCAATTTATTTGTACTCCTCTCCTTTGATGTGCCTTTAAGTATCATCGTACATGTTCCCTGGTTTCCTACCAGTTTAAGGATAGGAAATGTGTCTTGTCCAAGGACACCCCACGGTACAATAATTGTCCGCCTTCGGGTCTTTGGTCCCCGACGCTAACCACTACACAATCGTAAAACCTTAAAATCTACCGGACATGTATTAATTATGCTTTAAATGGCTACGTTTGATAGAATATTATACAACAATACAAAACGGTTTTGTTTCAGCGACATCTTATTCGGACCTTCGTTTTTTTTATAATCTGTGCACAAGCAACCATAACATGTTAATCACCGGTGATATTTCCTTGTTACATTAATTTTTATGTATCTGTATATCAGGAACTCATAACCGGTACGCCAGTGAGTAAGCCGTCCGTCCATGCGTCCATCCATCCGTCTATCCGTCCGTGCGTCTATGCGTCTATCCACCCGTGTGTCCGTCCGTGCGTCCATGCGTCTTTCCGTCCGTGTGTCTGTCCGTGCGTCCATCCGTCCGTGCGTCTATCCATCAGTGTGTCCATCCGTGCGTCCGTTTGTCCATCAATAGAATGATCGGTTCACTCATATATATCCAACCATACATAACTGTGAGTACACTTTATAACCTCATCAGTGCAAATCACAGTTACCCTCCCCCCTTTTCGTTATGTAATACCCCTCACGTCCATTAAGATTCACATGCAAAAAACACCCGCCATCTTACGCAAATTTAACGCCCAATTTGATATCAACCATTTGTTAAAAGATTTGAAGATGTCGAGGCACTATTACCTCGATATAGCGCTCCCGCTTATCTCTCGACAGTAAAGGTCGGTGGATTTGAATTCGCCTTATCAAGGTACATACGTTTCCCTACACGAGGTGAAATACCCATGATTTCTATACTCATATCATTATAAAATATATCAAATATACCAGCAAAATAAGAAAAATGGAAACAAGAAAAAGTAGTTTGTGAAAGAATAACCAACCAACATATAAGACCTGAGTAATTTCGAGTGAAGTTCCCCCAATTCAAAAATTGCCGTGGTTCACACACAGTTTTACCAGAGTATCTCTCTCGGAGAGAAGAGTCAATCTGTAAAAAACGAAATTCCCAGGACAAGTTGATTGGCTACAAATCGTTTTTATCTGATTCCCAGAATAAGTTACCTTGTATCTCTCCGCATCATCTAGTTTTTCACACGTAACAATTCCAGAGAGAACGTGGAGTATTACCCCTACACCGTTAGGTAGCAGTAGTTAGGATTACCCAACCTCTGTTACAATCGGAACTACTCGGGTATTTCCGTGAGCTGTGAAATACACCTCGGATATAAGTGTAGGGTTACAATTTTTCGGGTAAATCGGCATCCGCCGATGAACACCTTTTCTAAGCGTGCATGTTAAGTAGTTCAATGTGTATGGAAGTGTTGGACATCCTTTTTAATCACTTTTGATCAGTAACTCATACCAAATGGCGAACTTGTTGTTGTGACATGTATACTTGTTTCCTCAATCAAATTTAACGACTTTTTGGATTTTACATTCAAGATCTATTTTTAGAAACGAAAGAAAGTGACGTCATTCTCGCGGGAAACAATATGGCGTCATCCCTATTATTTCAGAGGTGTTTTCTATTGGATAAACCCGATGTGCTCAGATTGCCTCTGTTATAAACGTACCGTCATTTGAAAGAAACGTATCTAAAGAGTAAACTTGTGATGATAATAAACACTCCTCCGAATATAAACACGTTTATGAAATTCGCTTACTATAAATAAGATGGTGCATATTCCAAAAATGCCACCCGTTTGACATCAATAACGGTTGATTCATTAGAGCTCAAGACAACCGATGTATTTTAAGTGCTAAATTATGCATTTCGGATTAACCCTATATTGTGGGAACACATTCTAATGAGTGCTCACAAAATCTGGTTTAGATACAGTCTATGAAATATTGCGTTCGAAACGTTCGGATATGCTGTCTTATATCGACCTTTATGATATGATAAAGCGTTAAGTTAGTCAAGTTATTCTAGTATCATTTATCACTTTGTTCGCCATGGCATGTGTAATATACGGACAGCCAATGGTTTGCAACACAATGTCAACTAGATCATAAATTTCAAACCATGTGATATAGAATTTGTAAACAAATCACCAATTTGGGAATATTAAACTGGTCTTAGACAAGAATAGCTACTGATCAAGGCGGGTAGAAGCATCGGAATTTTATAAGTCAGCCTGGAGACTGCTTCTCGTGGAAACTCAAATGCTGTCACTGGGGTTTGAACCCATGTGGGGATGTTTCAAGTTATGTACGCTACCTACAATGCCATGGTGACCCCCTAATGATAACGACCACTTCATGGTTTAACGGTTATAGTGCTGGATCCGAGTCCATGGTTTTGCAAGCAGGTAAGATGACGGCCAGCCGCCAAGTAAAATGGCAGCTGACCTGTGATCTTACCTGTTTTCTCCTCTGAGTATCTTTCTTCGTCAAATTAAAGAGCTATTTAAGGTTTTGGAAAGCAGACGACACAAAAATCTTTTTTTTAGAAATTACCTAGCATTCTGAGGGTTAAAGAAGACATGAAATAGCCTAGAAATACGGCGCTTATCTGGTTCTCTGATACTAGATACAGCACGGTGGAAGTGTTTCGGTGCAACTAATCTCTCATCTCAAATGGGCCGGAAAATTGGGAGTCATGCTAAATTGACAGTACAAGACATAGATGTTGAAAAGATAAAATCGCTTCTTTTTTGCTTTCTCGCTTGTTAAGTGAGGAAATGGAATGCATGGGAAGCACAGGAGTGTAACGAATTGGTTTGTGCCGGCTTACAATACATAGACGGAGTAGTTGTCTAGGTAAGATGAAGTTTTATGGTGCTAGCCTTTCTGACAGTATGATAAGTATAGTATATAATGGTGATCAATATACCTATTGATGTGCATTGTATTTCCGACATACACACAATTGTTCAGCGTTAAGAAATGATCAATTAATTTGGCAAAGTCGTTCTCATTTACTTAACGTCACAAAGAGAATTGGCCAAACGGGAGTCACTCACTTTGGATCCGTGTGTTCATAGCGTCACTTCAACACGACTGAGACCCTTTTTGTAGGAAGCCTAACTATAGTCATAGGCTGTTTCATATCCAAAAAAGTACCATTTTTCAAGGATATTTATTTGTTTAATTTGAAATAAGTTGTAGGTTATCATAGAGTATGGCATACATGTACATTTTTTTCTGTTATATTAGGATTAAATATTTCAGATAAACGTGAAATCAGACATTTCTTAATGATTATTTAAATCGTTTTGGACAGAGATTTCTTAAAATCGCAATATCGGTGGATACAAATTTGCTTTGATTTAATTTTACCTCTTTCTCCATGATAGCTCAATTAGACGCATCTGTTGCAGACTTTTTAACCCCTGTGACATGAGTTTTAATTGCTCTTAATGAGCAACTCCTTTATTTGTCACGTTGTAACAGGAGGTGAATATGTTAGCCATCTTTGGTGTCTGTTATTGCATCCATTTTGGACCAGTCACGACCACCCATAGGTCGGAATGCGGTCATAAACACATCAACCTCGCAAAAAGGTTTGGTTTATCAGTTTTCTCCTATTTTACATGTGTTGCAAACCAATTATTATGATCAATGAATAAACTGTCAAGATAAATGCATAACATCTCCCAGTTTTCTCCATCGATTTATCAAAACGTACTTGTGTGCAGTTATTGTTTGGAAATGCAAGAGAACGTGTATATACATTGAGCGTCAATAAAGCACTAAACACTTTTAAAAACTACGTTAAACCAAAATCTAACGCATCCATTTATTCATGCTTTGCTTTGTTAAATGATTCTAGGTGTTCATTGTTAAATAGCAAATTGTCTTGATAAGAAGCAATCAAGAACTTGAAAGAATTGTTCAGTTCTTTTAAAATAGAAAGACCAGCATAGTATAAGCTTAATAAGTTTTGGGAGAGTAGATGTTGTTACTTCCACGATAGATACTTCGATGTGTCCCACTTTCTTAACTGCTTAAGCAACGTATGGCAAGTGCAAAAAATGTTTGAAGGAAGCAGACAAAACTAATCTTTTTCAGGATTCACAATTCATTCACACACCTGACATTTCGGCCATTGGGATCAATTCAATCTGAACTAGATCAACATGTCTGACACTCCTGTCATTTGAGATGGAAAATTATTGAGTTTTCTAAGAAAATTACTTTGTACAGTATGACATAGCTTTTGTCAAAAAGAGGGGTTTACCGCTGTATTTATATGGATGTTTGTATTTACAAAGCGTCTTGCTCGCACATTCTATTCACCATTGTTGCTATCTGAAAATTCCCTATCATATTTCAAATACTGAAATAAGCAATGATTATCTTGTATCCGTATATCAAGAATGATATTG
Organism: Cerastoderma edule; assembly: GCA_947846245.1. NCBI lineage: Eukaryota > Metazoa > Mollusca > Bivalvia > Cardiida > Cardiidae > Cerastoderma > Cerastoderma edule. The sequence continues at coordinate 35,034,421 of OX401415.1, forward strand.
GTCAATTATAACATTGGTTGTAGCAGTTGGTTGGTTGGTTCGTTGGTTGGTTCGTTGGTTGGTTCGTTGGTTGGTTCGTTGGTTGGTTGGTTGGTTGGTTGGTTGGTTGGTTGGTTGGTTGGTTGGTTGGTTGGTTGGTTGGTTGGTTGGTTGGTTGGTTGGTTGGTTCGTTCGTTCGTTCGTTCGTTCGTTCGTTCTTTCATTCGTTCTTCCGTTCATTCATTTTTTTTTTCGTTCGTTCATCCATTCTTTTATTTGTTCTTTCGTTCTTTCGTTCTTTCGTTCTTTCGTTCTTTCGTTCTTTCGTTCTTTCGTTCTTTCGTTCTTTCGTTCTTTCGTTCTTTCGTTCTTTCGTTCTTTCGTTCGTTCGTTCGTTCGTTCGTTCGTTCGTTCGTTCGTTCGTTCGTTCGTTCGGTCGGTCGGTCGGTTCGTTCGTTCGTTCGTTCGTTCGTTCGTTCGTTCGTTCGTTCGTTCGTTCGTTCGTTCGTTAGTTCGTTTGTTCGTTCGTTCGTTCGTTCGTTCGTTCGTTCGTTCGTTCGTTCGTTCGTTCGTTCGTTCGTTCGTTCGTTCGTTCGTTCGTTCGTTCGTTCGTTCGTCCGTTCGTTCGTTCGTTCGTTCGTTCGTTCGTTCGTTCGTTCGTTCGTTCGTTCGTTCGTTCGTTCGTTCGTTCGTTCGTTCGTTCTTTCGTTCGTTCGTTCTTTCGTTCGTTCGTTCGTTCGTTCGTTCGTTCGTTCGTTCGTTCGTTCGTTCGTTCGTTCGTTCGTTCGTTCGTTCGTTCGTTCGTTCCTTCGTTCCTTCGTTCCTTCGTTCCTTCGTTCCTTCGTTCCTTCGTTCCTTCGTTCCTTCGTTCCTTCGTTCCTTCGTTCCTTCGTTCCTTCGTTCCTTCTTCGTTCGTTCATTCATTCATTCATTCATTCATTCATGCATTCATTCATTCATTCATTCA